>JAEMWC010000004.1:2000000-2042500 GCA_016490735.1 Pachyseris speciosa
CAAGACTGCTCAGTGGCGGCTTAACCGCGGTCAAACGTAAAAAGGTAAGAAAAGTCCTTTAAAGATAAGGTTTTTACGTTGAGAGCTCAAAGATGATAAGTTTTTCTTAAGTCTGTGAGTTTACTAAATCATTTTATGAATTACTAAAACAGTTTTAGGAACAATAAGGTGAATCGGTTTTCCTGAAGTCACGCATTGAAACAGAAAACAAAAACATACCGCGCCGAACAGTCTCCACATTCTTCGCTTTAAAAAACCTTAAAACATTTTTAGTAATTCATGAAATGATTTAGTAAACTCACAGACTGATGAAAGACTCATCATCTTTGAGCTCTCAACGTAAAAACCTTACCTTTAAAGGACTTTTCTTATTTTTTTACGTTTGACCGCGGTTAAAGTGGCGGCCGACCGGCGGACCGAAGAATACTGAGCGCTTTTCAATTGAGTGTCGTAAAACCAAAACCAAAGCAATTACTCCAGCTAATCACAACAGAAGTAAGCAGCGTAATGAGCCAATCAGAATACGAAGCAATTACATGTAGCCGGCGCAAAGCGCGAGAAAATACGCGCGTGCAAGTCACGATTGGTATTGGTTTTGCTTCTCATTGGTTAAGATAGTGGCGCGAGTTTTCCTGGCCAATCACAGAGCGAAGCAATGCAAAACCAAAGCAAAACCATAATTACTTTCGACACTCAATTGAAAACCGCTCTATTATGTATCTCTTGTTTATGTGTTTGTTGTTGCTGTTTGTTGATCACTTCATTTTCAAGTTCTCTTCAGTTCGACCTTTTTTCGTATGGATCCGTACCGTGGATTGAGTGTATTTTTGCCAAGTTCCATTCACTTTCGGAAAAAAGACGATAGGGCCTGGCAGTCGGCCTGGCATCAATAATATTCTCGTTACCAGGCCATCAGTCTTCTCTTAGCAATCGCACAGGAAATGCTGAGTGCTCCATAGAATGTCTCATGTTCGGCTGTACTTGGCGCAAAACGTTTTGTTAGGTGCGCACACTCTCATGGCTTAATTAGGTCCTGTGGAATAGTGCTACTTATTTTTTGTAATTGAAGAATTGTGTAAGCACAGATTGCGCATGTCTGCGATTTAAAACTTGATATTTGCCGCAAACCATGATGGAGCACGGAAGCAAAGATGTTATCAATAAAGTTACATATGTGAAGCATTATAAATTTAAAAATCGGCAATAAAACATATACGTACATTTGGCTTTGTTAAGGTGTCTTTAATTGCACATGGTTGAGATCTAAATGAAAATGGAAAATATCCGGATATTATCCGGATATTATCGGCATGCTAAGGCGGAATAATTAAGCATTTTATTGTTTCCTTTTGTTCGTTTATTCTTAGATTGCACTCACGTGATAAGACGGTCATGTTGGTGCCAAAACAATAGAAAAATGTAGCTCAAGGTTTGCATAATAATAGAGTCAAATTCCCAAAAGACTTTTTCGCTATTTTTCTTTCCACCAACATGGCCGCCGCTGTGACATCAGGTGCAATCAAAATATTCCTAGTCCTTGAATCAATATGTCATCGTTTTTATTATAAATTATTGCGTCAGGGTTTTTGTTATGGCTATGTTTTATTTGCGTCATCGTTTCGTGTAGAAAAAAGAAAAGTAGTCAACATACGACTTCGTCATCGTTAAGCGTCATCGCTTTGTTTATTACAATTTACTACGTCATCTTTTTACCACCGTTGACTGATACAACCTCGTCATCTTTTGATGGCGAAAACAACCGCCACCATCACCGCATCATCCCTGTTTTGGCCTTCGAACATCATTCCTTCTACTTTTGCCTTGTTATATGTGGACTACGTGATCATATTTTTTAGCGTGTCGTCCGTTCTATTTCGTTGACGTTATATTTTATGCAAAATTAGTTTGCATAATGCGTCCTTTACCTGACTGTGTCACCGTTTTGTTTTCATTCAAAGTCATCTTTTTTGATGTCTATTCGTTCTTTCTTTGAGTAATCATTTTTTAACATTTTTAACTTGGCCGTCATTTTCTTTACTCTATCATCTATTTCGTTTTTACGGCATTATTTTTTTCTGTCGAGTCTAATGTCATCTATTTTCTCACTACCTCGTCGTTTAATTTTGTGTCGTGCATGCAATATCGGTTTTATTCGTGATTATTTCTCCACTCTTGAACGTCATCTTAGTTTTTGATTCCTACTCAATCATTTTACTGCTATGCCGTTTTGCTGACTTTGTCTTTGACTGGCATTGTTCAGTATCATTACAAAGGAACTGCTTTCTAAGATCCAGTCTTTCATTACCTAAAGACCTCTTGAAATGCTTGGAATCTCTTGGCCTAACGTTATCCCAAGTAAGAACTATGGGCGAAGACTAAACAAAACAAGGTCGAAGATACCATCAAACGCAGACGGTGGAAAAGGACTGGGACTGTGACAGTCGCACCTCCGCTTGCGGACATCTCTCATAGGCGGGCACTAACATTGAAAGAACGGTTCCGGTGATTTCTCCACTGAAACCCTACATTTACAACCTCTTGTAAGTCGGTCATAAGGTTGTTGGCTTGCGCGAGGTTTGACTGTACCCTGAGTAGGGAGAAGGACAACATGACAAGGACGGTTCTCGAATGGAGCTTTGGTGGTGGCCCTGGGTGTGTTCCGATGGAGAGCTTTGGTGGTGGACCTGTGTTCTGATTGAAAGCTTTGGTGGTGTCGCTGTGTTAAACAAGGAGCGAGAAGATCAAAACAAGTCATCAATGACTTTACTTCTGAATCCGTTTTTGTAATTTCTTTTTGCCGGGCCAGTCTGCTTTGTTTTTTGTCACACTTTCTAGTAACTACGTCATCCTCCTTTTCGTCGCTACATCGTCATCGTCGTAACCAAAAAATAATCTCCAACACCGCATTTTGTCACTTGGATAGGTACTAATCTCGTTTGTTTCTACAATGGGTCATCCTTTTCATTTTTGTAACGACTCGCCCCAGTTGTCGTATTTTGGTACTAACAGTTGTCACTTTTGCTTCCGCGTAGCCGTTATTTCGGCATGCTAATCGCTCTCTATTATGGGACCCGAAAAAGAAGACGGGCGACGAAGAGTTTGGATATTTTGTATTATCGCCGTTACTTCTCGATCAATTAAAGGTAAGCAATGTTATTTTGGTGAAATAGTGCATCTTCTCGCAGCCACTAACAGTTTTTGCTTTGTTCAGTCTGTTCTCTGCAGTGAACCTAAAGGCTAGGTTAAGTAACCAGCGAAGACGAGTGATGAGAGGTGGAGTTTGGCTATGTTCATTGTGATAAAGGTTCCTTTTTGGGTAAGTTGCAATTGTGAATTATCTAAATTAAATTGGGGTGGGGAGGGGGCTGGAAATAGTCACTCCTTACAGTCTTTGATGAATGTGAACCCCTGATTACCGAGCTCGCACCCCAGAGGGAAGGACAGAGTAGTCCATTGTTAAAAGCCGAACAAGCGCTTATGTTAGTTAGGTAGGCTGCTGCAGTGTATCGCTTCCGAACCACATTGAAGGAACCGTTCTGTCCAAAACAAGGTATGCTGGTTTGCCAAATCAAATCAAATCAAAAATCAAATCAAATCAAATCAAATCAAATCAAATCAATTTATTTAAGCTCAAATCGATTCCAAAGAGTGAGACTGGGGGACACACTTTCGAATTGGCAAACTATATGCAAGAGTGTACCACAGGGATGCACCCTCAGCCCCTTATTATTCAACATCTTTATGAACGATCTTTCATAATAATGTCATTGAAAAGAGCACTCTGTCCACTTACGCTGATGACACTCAAATCTTTTACGCCGACAATGAACTCTCCAAAGTTGAAGAAACAATCAACAATTATCTTATTACTGCTGATATATGGTTTGCGCGAAATGGTATGAAGAGGAACAGTTCAAAATACCAGGCGATGGTGTTGGGAAAAAACAAAGGAACTGATGAACCAGTGTTCAAGTGTGAAGAGTCACAACTTCCCAACAACTTAAATTTTGAAAAGCACATCGCTAAAATATGTAGAAAAGTCAGTCAACAGATCGCTGTATTAAAAAGGATGCAGAAACTGTTGCCTTTTGAGACTAGAAGGGATCTTTATAAAGCTTTTATTCTACCACACTTTAATTACTGCTCTGAAACGTGGCACTTCTATAATAAGAAGTCAGCTGACAAGTTAGAGATGGTGAACAAACGTGCGCTCCGTTTTGTTTTTAGAGATAAGTCCT
Source organism: Pachyseris speciosa (assembly GCA_016490735.1). Classification (NCBI taxonomy): domain Eukaryota; kingdom Metazoa; phylum Cnidaria; class Anthozoa; order Scleractinia; family Pachyseridae; genus Pachyseris; species Pachyseris speciosa. The sequence continues at coordinate 2,004,239 of JAEMWC010000004.1, forward strand.
CGCCTTATGAGGAACTTGGTAAGCGTATCGGTCTCTCAAGTCTTCGTGAACAGCGATTAGCGAAAATATTGTCCACTGTTTTTAAGATGTTAGCCAGCGATGCAGGACCTACAAGCTTACGTGATCTTATAACAGTAAGGTGCTCCACTTATAACCTTAGGGGCACCACAATACTGGACCTTCCAAAAGTAAAATCAACAACTTTCGGCTTAAGATCATGGAGATACGCTGCATCGAAATTGTGGAACGCTTTACCGTACGAGTCTCGAAAGATACCAACATACACTACTTTTAAAAACTACTTAAAAACATTAGATCTCACGGGACTCTGAGTGCGATGAGGATCTATTCTTAATTATAATATTTACTGCTTTTAATGGTCACATTTTTTTTATACATTTTACTTACTCATAGCTACAACATTGTTAAGTTCTTATATTTTAATATTAGTTCTTATCTTAGTTTATTCAAACTTATACACCTTCAAAAGGCTTTTATAATTTCTTTTTTCTCTTTTTATTTCGTGGCGTACCTGTAAACTAGCTTTTTAGCTAAGTGTACTGACCACGTTAAATGTATTGATTGATTGATTGATTGATTGATTGATTGAGGAGCGGTTGCCCAATCTCCCAAGCCGGGGGCTCATGTATTAAAGGTTCGAGCATTCCAGATCGAATTGGAATTTAGAAGTGTTGGTTTTTGAGGAGAGGGGAAAGCCGGAGTACCCGGAGAAAAACCTCTCGGAGCAGAGAAGAGAAACAACAACAAACTCAACCCACATATGACGTCGAGTTCGGGAATCGAACCCGGGCCACATTGGTGGAAGGCGAGTGCTATTTTTTCCATTTCCATTTATTTGCCATTAACCACATCTCACCACTGTGCCATCCCTACTCCCAAAAAATTCACAAGGTGAATTTTGCCATTTTGGGCTGATACGGGGAAAGCTTTTAAGTATCGGAATGGCTCTGACATCGGATAGTGCGTCCCGAGTTTTACATTCAACTGGCCAAAATGCAAGGAGCGTCCTTATGACAAAAACCCGACAACATCCGTTTCAGGCTCTCGCGAGCCAAGTGGCTTGCTCACGACACATGCACTCGACATTCTTTGAGAAGAGAAAACTCGCAGCTCTATTGGAGACAGTAACAGTAAATGTTACCTCACAAATAACCCACAACCGCAATCATTCTAAACAATAATTAAAATTTCTCACTTTTTACTTTCTCTTTTCGCGCTTTGCACTTGGTTGCGACAACGCCTTTTACGAAGGCTATAAATCTTCAGTAAAGTCGTATGAAAGCGAAAACTGCAGTTCAGTTTCTAGCTTTTCCAAGGTGTCCAAATGCCATTTTTCCTTGCAGTCTCAAAAGCCTGGCTATCAGCAGGCTTGTTTAAGGGGGAACAGCGCTCTTTTGGTAAAAGTCAAGTCGTTCTTGTAACCTTTTGACGACATCCGGTAGCTTTTGGCTAAGATCGTCGTGTTCTGTCGGGTCAGCAGTAATGTTGTAAAGAGCAACTTCAATCAATCCTTTATCATGGAATGTCTGAAACGCAAAAAAAAAAAAAAATTGCATAATCTCGTTCACTGCTTTCAAGAATTGGTGTCATTGAGCCTAAAAACTACTTCTAGTTGAAAATGCAGAGGGATCAATTAACCATTGAGATTATAACTGGATTGATGGCGTTTGACAGAATATAATTTATGAAAGAGACAATGCCCTTAGGCTCTGTCCGTTGGTTAGATTCCATATGGCAATTGGCTTTAAGTTTTGTGGTTCACAGCCGGTACTTAGTCTCCCCTCATTCTAATTATCGTGGGCTTTATGCATCACCGCTTTAAGCAGAGGGAGGTTCAGAAACTGATAATCTAGGGTTTATTAACTATCCTTTAATAAGAATATGCAATAAAAAGCTCACTGACCCCATCGTTATAATTATTGCGAAGTTTTCCTAGTTCTGGTGGTTTGAACCATGTAGAATTCGGGCAGTTCACCAGAAGCTTCATGTCCGCCACACGAATTGCTCCGCCTTGGTAGAAGGGATCAGAACGTATCGTATTGTCTTGTTCTTCTGGTTTTAAGTCGATGTTCAGAAGAATCTCCGTTCTTGGAGAAGGCTTCCCGATAGAAATTGTGTCCCACACATCAAAACCATCCACGGGTACAGGTTTGTTATCCACTTTGCCTCCTGGCATAAAAAAAAAAGTCAAATAATACTTTAGGCCGCGAAAATCATACCGAAACACGCTACTGAGGTGTTCTTTGATGTAGTGGTAATTAGTAATTATTCATCAAGTTGAAAGTAGATATCTACCATTAGTATATAGTACACAAATGAATAGTGCTTTTCGCGCGCTCTGATTGGTTAACTCGGAGGTGATTAGCAAGTACTATTCATTCGGCGTGTGAGTAGCCAATCAGACCAAACGTAAACGGTAGTAGGAAACATTGCTGCGGACAACCTCTCTCTTGTTTAGTTAATTATGAAAACTCCCAAACGAAATTGTAAAAAGCGTGCTCTGGAAGAAGTCAAACGCATCCAATGCTGCAGAAATGTAAGTCTGGTTGTGAAAATTAAGCACAATGAATGAAAGCGAAGCTAAAGTCTTAGGTACACAGCTGTACACTGAACTTATATTGTCAGTTGATATTTTAACCTATCTCATACCCGCAAGGTTGATAAGTGTTGGATACCAGTCTGTGGAGTGAAGCAGTTCCTTGCTTTTAACGCCTTTTCTTCTAAGCATCGGTCCATGGACAAAAGCGACCCCTCTTACACCTCCCTCCCACAGAGTCTTTTTTTGCCCGCGCAACGGCCAGTTGTAACCACCCGACTCGGGAAGCCCGCCATTGTCGGTTGTAAAGATGAACAAAGTGTTTTCCCACAGTCTAAAGGGAAAAAGTATGCACTGATTAAAAGCGTTGTCAAAAGAATCTGAAGCATCTCTGAGGTGACTTGATGAAATATTTGCCATACGCCATAAAGAAAGGTAGCAAGGCGAGTTGACAGTAGGCAGGCCCCAGTTGTTCAAAGAGCAGATACCTCTATCCAACGGAGAAAATGAATTGCAACTGTTATTTCTATCAGCTGGATAGAATTATCCGCTCTTTGAACAACTGGGGTCAGATTTGCTTACAACGGTTGGGACGGCTAAAGTAATCTCTGAGAGAAACATCTCTCTACTTAGTGTTGAAACTTGTAGACAGTGCGCAATTCCCTTCCTCGTTTACTGAGGGTAAATAGTTCGTTTTTCCTTACATTTGTTATGTAATCAATAACACAGCCACATAAGCTCCGTTCTAACTGTCTCTTATTCTTGTTAGGCCGTAGTAGGTAAATGATATCCAGTTATTTGTCACTAGTTATCCCCAAATCTTGAAAAACTCACTGCGCGCCAATGTTGACGTCCTCACGGATCAAACCACTTTCCGGTATCAACAAGATCAAGAAACTTCAGTTCTTGAAGTGTGAAGCATACTCAAGTACCGGGGCCGGGGAATTCACAATAAATTGATTTTTAAAGTATTGCCGAAAGAAGACTGAGTTACTTTGGTGAAAGCTCTTGACATACCCTTTCTTCTGTAGGCTCTTTGTTACATTACCGATAGCTTCATCTACAATGTCCAACATGGCGGCATAGGTCCTCCTCTGCTGGTTGTTGATGAAGCTATATTTGTCGATGTACTTCTGCGGCGCTTGAACCGGGAAGTGAACATTTTGGAATGGCAAATACAGGAAAAGAGGCTTAGAAGAGTCGTGTTCCTCGATAACTTTCTGCGCTTGCTGTGTATCAAACAAACAAACAGACAGACAGACAAACCGTCAATGATATCAGGTGATTTTCAAAGAGTGGAGTAGACCGCTTGATTAGAAATAAAACACAAACAGCGGAGATAAACATGGCAAACGCATTTTGTCATGTTTATGTCCGCTGTTTGAATTTTATTTCTAATCAAGCTACGATGGCCTAATAACAAGAGTTCTTATATGATAGAGTAGACTTGATAACGTTCCCCCGGCCAATTTGCAATTCATTTTCCTCCTGGCAAATGTAGTCAAAGACTCTTGTTGAAAGTTTTCAAACAAAATAGTTTCATCGAACGCATTGTGAAGTTACTTACTTTCTTAGCGTCTTGTACAATGAGTGGATGATGTGTGAAGAGAGATGTTTAATCATCAGGATCATGATCATCAGAACTGAACCGTTATTTTTGCTTTCCACAGACGTCAATATTTCTTTCGCGTTTTCAAAGTCATACCACGAACAAGCCACAGAACTGAGTAGCCTATATACCGTATATTCCATAGAGAGAGATGTGGGAGACGTGGGACTGTGACAGGTGGAATATCTGTGCTGTACACCTCATAGGCTATAAGCTTATTTGTTATATAGCTGGCGTTTTTCGCGCTACCAGTTCATTGGCTAGTTCATGGTCACATGACATCTAACAATGAAAACTGTTTCCCGCTAAATGCCATGAGCGGGCAACATTGCGAAAACTATGACGTCCAACGGGAAACAGTTCACTGTTACCCGCGAAATGTTGGCCGCTGTTACACGTGATCAGAGCGTGCAGCTGAAGGTGGCCTGATGTTGTCGCTGGAATCTCAGCGCATTTTTCAAAATTTGCTTTTGTTTGTATCGAGCGACTGCCTGCGCAAAGGAGAAAGGTCAACGCTTTGCCACCGGTTTGACCCATTTGTTTTGCTCTATAACAAATCACTTAATGACTGGTCCCTTGGGGAACAGTGAATTTTGTTTCCCTCGAATCTCAATGTTTCTCTTGATTTCGTCGCGGGAAAGATTGAGATTCTCGGGAAACAAAATTCACTGTTCCCCTCGGGATCAGTCATTAAGTGTTAAGTGTAGCTATTTAGAAAATGCTTTTCTTACCTTGGTAAAGAGGTTGGCGGAGTATGTCCCATTCATGTCCCGCACAGGGGAGGTGTTGTCCCGCAAATCCAAAATTCCGAGACGCTCATGAGTATAGTGGTCCCCACATCCCGTATAAAACCCGTAATGCGAGTCGAACCCACGATAGGTCGGCGAGTAGGACCATTCAAAGAATCCAAGATGCCACTTACCGACAATATGAGCGGCGTATCCTAAACAAAAAAGACTGTCTGTCGGGATGGAAGAACTAGAGCAGTTCGATTATAAACAGTATAATAATGATAATTGTACAGTACAGAAAGGGATGGCAGAAAACATCAAAAGACTGTGACAGAAGAAATAATAATAATAATAAAATAGTAATAATTTTATTTAACAATTCATCCAATATATTACAAAATAATAAATAATTGCAAAATTATTAAGCTACAAACTATGGGGAAAACTGTATTAATCGATTTTTTTTATTTTAAAAAAAGCTTCAAAAAATGTGTCAAAAAACTAGGCTAAAAAAACTTCCTTTATAAAAAGTCTAAAACATCGTATTTGGTAATAAAATAAATAATGTGTGAATGATATATGAAAAGAATCATATATGAACTGCGGAAATGAAATCAAATGAAGAATGATCCTCGCAGTTGTGAACGTAATTTATGCAATTGCGAAAAGAAGCCTGAAAAAATTTCAGGACTTCAACGGGGTTCGAACCCGTGACCTCGCGAAATTTGGAACCTTAGATAAATTATAAGTGAAGTGACTTCTAAAATCATGAAAGCCAAATTTAAACGCCTTCTCTATCTTAATTTTTAAACACACGGCATTCATGGAAAACAGGTTTAATAAATAGCATATTGTTGTAAAGCATAATTTTTAATGATAGCATAATGTCGTACATACAGTAGTTTTAGGATACCTGATGAATTTTTTTTTTACCGTGTATAAATAATGATTAAAGATTAAAGATTAAAGAAAGACGATGAACAAGAAAACAGAAAATTACTTGGGATGCACAAAGGATAGTATATGGTACAAAATACTTCTTGAGTCGTAATCGTTTTTTTTTTTTTTTTAATACAACGTAAGCAAACTGGGTAAGCGGTGTAGTTAAGCGCAGGAAACACGCGTGGGCCAATCATATGGTTTGGTATATTCTTCGGGCTGATCGCTTTAGTAGTCCACAGGATGAAAAGTCTTGTTTTTTTTTTTATGTACTTAGCGATAGCCTAAGTAGCTGGCGGTATGTAGGCGTGCGGAGAAGACGGAGGAGGAGACGGTGGAGCCTTTGAAAGCGAGCCTCTCGCTTTTGGCGGCTCTTTACTGACTCTTTACTCCGTGCACCTACAATACCGCCAGCCACGCAGGCTAACTTAGTACTGCTTACCTGCCTCTTTTAAAGTCTGCGCCAGTGTTTTGAAGTTCAGCGGCATGCCGTAAGGCTCAGGAGGCTCGATTACAAAGTGCTGTAAGCCTGGAGATTGAATGACGACACCACTCAAGGAATGAGCCGAGACATACATAATGTGAATTTCTTTTTCATGTGAATAGTTCGTTTACTTTGTGATAGTGAAAAGCAACGGAAGTCATTGTGGTAATCATCCGAGCTTGGTAAAGTTCTTTTTTTACCAGAAGTGACCCACAACGGATTGAATAAGCGTTATCTGTGACTCAGTACTTACAGTTTCCAGCTGGTTTGTGTAGGGGTTACTGTAGGGGACTCTATTGCCCCACTTCCGGTGCTTCGTGAAAATTCCTTACATTATTTTTTATGATATAGGTGCGGCAGGGGGTAGAAAGGTGGAGGATACAGCGCGTGTGAAATGAGGGGAAGCAATAACCTGTTCTCTTTATCTTTTGTACCGCCATCCCCCTCCCCAAAAAGGAGCGCCTGATCGCAGGTTAGGGGAACAAGTACTTGACGCGCGCGAAACGAGGAGAGCAAATGCTTGGCGCAAGCGTCGGACTCTGCTCTCCGCCCTTCTCACATCTAGCAACCTGTTTTGGTGGCACTTAGCTGCGAGCGCAAGGAGTAGAGGAAAGCAGCCATGTTTTCTCCTTATGATAATAGTTCGATAAACTCTGTAGCACAGATGTCGTAAATAAACGTTGGTCGTCACTTCGCGCAAACAGGCCACAGCACAAGTGACATAAAAGTCTCTGTGATCCGCGCTGGCTTTCGAGACACATTGGACAGGCGCCGTTTTGAAGCCCAAATGATCTTTCGTTATCAGACACTCCATCCAACTGGGCTTAACATTGATTTCAATTACCTTTGACTGCTTTTAAACTCTCAAAACTAGCGCACGCAAGCTATCAGTCAATTTCTTTTAAAAGCAATGACGCGCCCAGATACAATTTTTTCCGTTATGCATTTGCCACTGAGGACGAGGCAGCAGCCTCGAGCAGCCTCGAAACGTCTGGCATTAAGAACTAATTTTTAGCACATTTTCAGAAAATTCCGAAATGCTTATTTAAGTTTTCCCCTTCTCGCTTCTCCACTATCTTGCACGCAGCTATACAACTCGCACCAATCTCTCTAGCGGTTGTCACGCAGTCTAAATTCAGTCTAATTTCAGGATCTACAAATATTTATCAGTTTTCTAGTTAACTCTAACTCACTTGTGTTATCGTATAAATGTATCAGGGTCACCTGTGTGTATAGGATATCTTCCAGTCATGAGGGTACTTCGTGTCGGTGTACATAGTGGCTGTACGTAGTAATTATCCAGTATCACCCCTTCAGCTGCAAGCTTGTTTATGTTTGGAGTGTGGATAACAGATCCTTGAAACCCCACATCACTCCATCCCAGATCGTCTATTACAGTCAACACTATATGAGGAGGATTGGAAGCACATGCGATCTGTAAAATTGCCGATAGGAAATAGAATGCGTAAGCGAAAAGAAACATCTCTTCGCTCGAGAGGACACCAGATGCAGGAGTGACCTAGGTGATGGTCGGCTGGATCACTGTCTACATGCGATTATCATGTGATTATTCTTGGTTTTCCGTCACGCGCTCGTCACGTGTCGGTCCTATTGGTGGGGAAGGAGAGTAGGAACGACACATACAAACAGCTGCGAAGGAGGCTACCATTCAATAGATTAAGTCAAGAAATTGAGATATTGTAGAAGAGTAATAAATAAACAATATGCCAAAACTTCAGGGCTGTGTGATGTCCCGTACTCGATTTATTCGTTAAAATGTACCACTCAAAATTATAGGGATTAGTATGGAAATGCCATGATTGTGCCCCTCTGAGGGGCTCCAATATGGCGGCCCAAAACGAGTGAAAAACATCTGGAACCTACTTTGGCTATCTCAAAGGCTTTCTTCGCTCTGTTGGGCCTGCAAACATTCACATAGACGGTTCTCTTGTCAGATTGGCTTTTAAAACCTCAAAAAAAAAAAACAACAACAACAAACAAACAAACAAACAAACCAACAAACACACGGTGAATCCATTTTTTCATGTACGTGATGTGCTTGTGGGCAGACATTTTTATGTCACGTACTGTGAAAAATTATTAACTTCAAACTGCTCTATTTTAAAAAAACAAAACACGCTACCGAGCTGAAAACATGGAAGCAGATACAATTCTAAAATTTTTTTTTTAACGTGATGAAGCTAAAAATGCAAAACTCTGTTTACTTTTGAGTTTTAGGTTTTGATGACGTCATGTGAAAACCAAGAATATTTTTTGCTTTCGTGCGTGGCAGTTCTGTTGTTGTTATTCGGGATCTTTGATCATGCCATTCCCCTCCCTTTCTCTCTTCCTGGCGACCGGAACTCACGTCAATGAACGAGTAAAGCACAATATATGAAGTAAACAGCGGCCCCACATTCTCCCGACATTTTTCCACGTCGAGGTTTTCTCGAGGGTGCCAGCCCAAGAGCATAACCCCTTGGAGAACTAGCTTTATAGGCAGATATGTGTTAAATTTTTTTTTTCGTGCTCCTTTTCAGGTAGAGATGGCTTGGTTTAGGCAAAGGTACATAATTACGTTCGACGTCAGGAGAACGAATCCCAATCTTGGGTAACCTGTGATACTAAGTGGTGAGATGTTTCGTCGTTCGTGTACCATTTCTGCGCCATCTTGAATTACGTCATAAATGATATCGTGAGCGCAGCTTGGCTCTGTTTGTTTTCGCATGGTCTAGTGAAGTTCGACGTTTGACTTGATTATTTCAGGTCGACCTAAACTGTAAAATACGGCTTATGTAAAATACGGCGTTTGACACGGGCTTTGCAGACCGAAAATATTTTTTTAAAACTGATCAAGTGAAATGAATTACGGTAAAAAGTCAGACTCCTTGGAGCCAGCACGTGACGAGTAAAGATATCAAAAGCTTCCTGTAGAATCAAGAACTGTTTACGTTGTAGAGCAAAGTCAACCAATGTTAGCGTCGTTTAGTACATATTTTTCCCTTGCTTTTGAAGGAAAAAAATAAGGTGCTCTAGTAGAACATACCGGAAAGTGCTTTTGTGACATAAGGTGCTGAACAAATCTTCTATCGAACACGCTGGCTGAGTCTGAAGATTTTAATATTTGCACCAAATAAGAACCAAAATCTTGTTTACACTTTAATATTGCTTTCTCATCGCAAGATCGGAAATATTACCGAATCAATTCAAAGCTAGATACCACCCGATAAGGAACCACACAACCACAGATTACAACCCTGTCATAAACTGAATGTAATTCGATTTCATTATTATCACACCAGACCACCGCAGCAATGAATACTCAAATGCATTTACAACTAGTTATACTTCAGTTGAGCCCCGAACGCTATACTTGTAAATAAACCATCACAATATCAGTTGCACCGCATATTAATACTTTGCTTAGGTCAAGGTTTAGGGTTTCGTCCGCCTTTATTCAGCTTTGTTTGATATGGCCGGAAAACTAATACGTCTGACATCAAGCGTTGGTGATTGGTTGACGGCGGGCTGAAAACGTGATGAAGAACTGTGAATATTTAAATCACCCTTGGAAAAAGCAGGAGTTAGTTCACTCTTCAGCCAAGGCAGTACAAGCCTTATCGCGTGTACAAAATGCGGTTCAAATACTTCCTTGTCTTGTTCGCGTTATTTTTGCACCAAGTTAGTGGTAAACAATTCCATATTTTACTGATAGTTATAGATGATCTTGGCTGGGGTGATGTCGGATTCCGCGGCGCAACGTTTAACACAACAAACATGGATAAGCTTGCCTCTGAAGGAGTAATCTTGGATAATTACTATGTTCAACCAATTTGTTCACCAACAAGAAGTGCTCTTATGACTGGCAGATACCCAATACATACAGGTGTGTTTGTAATATCTCTTCTGGCATTTTCTTTTTTGTTTCTTTTGTAAATGTATTCAATCAACTAGTACTGAGAAAATTTTCCCCTAATCTTACAAACCACTCCGGACGATCGTTGGCTCTTTCATGACAGAAAACAAAGCGTTTGACTCTATCGATGAGGTATTCTTATCCGGCTTTTCGAACATCGTCGCGATTGGATTTAGAAGCTTCTAGAAGAATTAGTTGCATGTCAGTACCGCCAAAAATGTTCTGGTACTGCAATAGGTTTGGATGTACTAGTTTGTTTGTCAATTGCTCTACAATGATCATTGAAGCGGCTTTTTAGTCGTCGTTTAGTTTCTCCGATGCACTGTTTGTGACTGAACGAACTAATGAACGAACGAATGAATGACTGAATCTGAATGAATGAACGAACGAACGAACGAACGAATGAATGGGTGGACAGATCGATGGATGGATGGATGTTTGTGCTTCACTTTAGTATACTGTCTACTAAAACCTCTTCCAAATATGGTAGTCATTCTTACCAATCACGATCTGATCTCGTTCCTGCACAGTGGGTATCAATGTGTATTGGTGTGAAATTTTAAGTTGGTTAAAGAAAGGGCTGAAATGTCAAAAAAAAAGTGTTTTGAAACACCACCAGACAGTTGACACCCCAGCAAGGACACTGCAGGTTGCTTGGAGAACTGTTTGTTGTCCGTCTACCAATTTCTAACTTCAAATTCCAATTTTAAACCTTTATTAAATCTTCAAAATTTCTTATTTCCCTCAATTTAACTAATCCTTTGAGAAAAATTATCTCTTCCCAAATATACCCAAAAATCACCAAAAAATTACTAAATATCGGATGAGCAAAGGGATTTTTAATTGCTTGAAACGCGAACAAGATATTAACGTTAAATCCATGTAAAGCGACTAAAAAACGATATTTTGGTTAAATCCCGCCTTAAAGAACAGATACAATGCAATGGAGACCGGATTTTTGTTTAAAAGAAATAAAAGAAAGAATTGTCTGTGTGTGCGTTACACATCTGTAGCAACAGGAACGACAGCGTTATCCTTTTTATCGGGAATCTTCTCATAGATTTCTTCTCATTTTATTTCCATCACAGTGCCCCCCAACCCCCAAAGAACAACAACACAATTGTCTCACTTATTTCTATTTGAAATTTACATCAGGCATGCAGAGTGAAGTAATAGGTCCTGACGAGCCACATGGATTGCCGCTCAGTTTCACCACTTTGCCACAAAAACTCAAGGAGGCTGGTACGAAAAGTTTTACTTTACTGTACGACAGCAGACACCAGTAACAAAATCTTCTCCATTCTCTCTGTTTAACGTCAATATTTTTTCTTATTTCGGGTTAATCCATGGGTCGAAGAGAAGTAAATAACGAAAACAAAAAACTACAACAAAAACCAACATTTCCAAATTCCAATTTCATCTGCTTGTAAAGCGCATTTGATCATATTCACATGGAAAATGCGCTATATAAGTTCTAAATTATTATTATTATTATTATTATTATTATTATTATTATTATTATTATTATTATTATTACAAAAAACTAGCACATTAGAACAGGAACAAAGGAGAGCCAAAGGTCTGAAACCAGAAGGCGTGGTTGCAGAGTACTGAAATTTTTACCAGAAAGCCTGTCTTTAGCTTCCCACGCAGTCGTTTATAGGGAGGTCGTATTTCACTTCCTCCCCACATACGACTCCCCTAAAAACGGCTGCGTGGGAAGCTAGCCTTTCTTGTACATGATGTATTTGAACATTTGAACCGTACCTTTCGTATTCGACTTTTATTTATTGAATCAATAAAACATTTGAAAGATTTAATTTTTCTATATTGTCACACGTTTACTCAGAAAAAACAAAACATTTGATAATAAAATCATTGAAGATCTCAAACCAGAAGGCTTGCAACAGAAAGCCTGCCCCTTCTTTAGCCTTCCACGCAACCATTTTTAGGGGAGTCGTATTTCACCTCCTCCCCACAGACGACTCCCCTAAAAACGGCTGCCTGTGAAGCTACCCCTTCTTGTACCTGATGTATTTGAAAATTTGAACAGTACCTTCGATATTAAAGTTTTTTTGTTGTTGGATATATTGTCATACGCGTATACGATAATAAATAATTGATAGAATTTTTAAATCATTTTTCTTCAATTGATCACAGGATATTCAACTCATTTGGTTGGAAAGTGGCACCTTGGCTTTTTCATGTTGCCTTACACACCAACTTACCGAGGATTTGATTCATTTTACGGCCTCTATACTGGTTCTGGCGATCACTTTACCCGTGTCAATAGAGGCTTTCTTGATCTTCGCGATAACGAGGAGCCAGTAAAAGATAAGGGAGGAATTTATTCAACAAGGCTTTTTGCTGAGGTTGTTTAAACATGTTAATTAATCATCACCATCATCATCATTGCTTTTATTATAAATGCGTGACAGCGTTTTATTATCTTTCTGATCTGCCTAATTAAGAAAGATTTTTGACTCAAATACTTTCGTCAGTCTTCGAACAATTATTTATTGTCGTCGACTTTATCGTTATCAGATCATTATTATCATAATGAATATCACTTTTATCATTTCCCTGCTAGCAGAGGCCTCTTTTCTTTCTATTCAGTGTGCGTGAGAAAAGAGACCTGTGCCATGGGTCGAAACGGTCTTTGAGCAAGCCGCCGTCCGAGGTCCTGGACGGAGGTTTTAACACGCATGCTCCTTGTATTGTTTGCTGAACTGTAACTTGCTAAAAACATCACGTGATGGTTCGGTCGCTAAGAAACCGCAACGCATGCTCAACACAGACCATCTTGACCCATGGCAGAGGTCTCTTTTCTTCCGCAAGCTGAATACAACGAAAAGAGGCTTCTGCTAGCAGGGAATTTTTGTCATTACTGTCACTATTAATTTCCACCCTTTATAGCAGCCCTCAACCCTTACCTCTACCACATTTTGCTGCCATGGTCATCGTCATCGTCATCGTCATTGTCAACATCATCATTATCATCATTGCTTTTATTATGAAAGCGTGACAGCTATTGATATTTGTCTGATAGCACAAAAATATCTCGGCTTAAGAAAGATTGCTGCGTTAAGCACCATACGTCATTATACCGAGTTTTCTCAGATCCCCATACCTTGATTCCTAATCCAACAACACTTCTGTAACATCATCATCATCATCATCATCGCCTATGCTAACTGTAATGCGCTTTTGATTATTCTTATAGAAAAAGCGCAATATAGGTATTAAATATTATCATCATCATTGTAACGTTGTTCTTAAGAAGAACAGAGAAACGCATACTAGTGGACTAAACAGCTCTTTTTAATCGACTCGTCCGATAATCAGTATATAATGAAAACCGGAAAGCATGGCCTCTAAAGTTCCGTTGCCATGGAGAAGTGACGTACGTGGACCGGAAGTAAATAGACAAACAGAACAGATAACAGCGATATCGTTACATCTCCCCTTCTTTAGAAAACAAAAAAAAGCTATAAAGGTAACTGAATGTCACTGTCCTAGTTTCAAATATAGACTTTAAAAAAAAGAAAAGTTTGTCATGTCCTTTCTTAGCGGATAACCAATCAATCACTGGTAACGTGTTGGTGGTCGAACAATACGTCCTGATCGAGTTGTTGTCACCGGTGGGGAAGTCTCCTGCTTGCCTTCTGCAGTCTGAACTGGATATTCTGGATGTGGCTTGTCCGTCGTCAGCAATGGTGCTGTTTCTGACTGATCTTTACTCACTGCAGTACTTTGTGTGGAAGATGGTACCAATGGCATTTCATCAGCAGCATTTGCGGTAGCAGGAATTGGTGCTGCTTTTGGGGATAACCTCATCCCATCTTTACTGTGTGGCATAACTTCGCGTGTGTGTCTCAGGTGTCTCCGGTTCCTCCTATAGACTCTTCCATCCTCTGTTCTGACTTGATAGGACCTGATGTCGACTTTGCCTTCGACTCTAGCTTGGGTCCAATCTTTCTTCTTTCCAAAGTAGGAGCTTTGTGGCTGCAATCGCACTATGTCTCCTGGGCGCAGTTCCTCCAGTTCCTTGGCGCCTTGGTTGTAGTACAACGTCTGTTTAGCCTTTTGTAGCTTCAGCTTCTGATCAACCTCCTCTGGTAGCTTCGGCTTAAGCAGCTGGTTCGAGGTTGGAAGAAGGGTCTTTGTTCTTCTACCAAATAATCGCTGAACAGGTGACGAGTTGAGTGTTTCTGTAGGGGTATTTCTCCAGTCCAGTAGGGCAAGATATGGGTCTTGTTCTGACTTGATGGCTTTCTCTAACAGATGTTTTGCTGTCTTCACCGCATTCTCGACTTTGCCATTCGACTGCGCATATGTTGGAGAGCTTGTTACATGTTCAAAGCCATAGGTGTCCGCGAACTTTTGGAACTTTGCAGAAGAAAAGGGTTGTCCGTTGTCAGATACTAGCTGGTCGGGAATCCCATGACGTGCTAGATGGGCTTTCAACTTCTTCACAACTTCTTCTGCTGTCTTGCTTGTCATTCTGTCGACTTCAAAGAAGCTCGAATAGTAGTCAACAGTCACCATGAACTCTGTACCATTTAGATCAAAAAGATCAACAGCAATTTTCTCCCATGGTCTACTGGGCAGTTCGTGACAAATCATTGGCTCTTTCCCTTGTTCTACTGGCTGGCTGTTGCAAACGGCACACCTTGCTACATAATCTTCGACATCTTTGCTCATGCCTGGCCAGTAAACTACTTCTCTTGCTCTTCGTAGGCAGCCTTGGATGCCGATGTGGCTCCGGTGGATCTTAGCCAATATGTCATCTTTCACACTCACGGGGATAACTAGTCTTTCACCTTTGAAGACAAGTCCGTTCTGCAATGACAGCTCTTCCCGAAAGGGAAAATAATCTCTGATGTTTGCTGATACCTCTGCCTTACTAGCTGGCCAACCTTGTCTGATTGTTGTCTTCAGCTCTCTCAGGGTAGCATCAGATTCTGTTGCTTGCTGGATGGCAATCTGCGTTACTTCCGATACTGGCAAGTATTGTATCATATTGATACACTCTAGCTCTCTTTCTGTATCTCCTCTCATCTCCTCTATGTACACGACATGTTCTGCTACATCTTCTCTTGTGCTCTTGCATACTCCATATGCTCTGCTCAGTGTATCTGCCAAATACATTTCAGTCCCTTTCTTGTAGGACACTTGGAGGTCAAACTTCTGCAATCTCAGCAACATTCGCTGGAGACGTTTCGGGGCACTGAGTAGGCTTTTCCGGAAGATGCTCTCTAAGGGTTTATGGTCAGTTTGGATCTTGACTGGTCGACCATACACACACTGCTCAAAGCGTTCTACTCCGAACAGAATTGCAAGCATCTCTTTCTCAATCTGGGCATAGTTCACCTCGGTTTCAGTCATGGAACGAGATGCATAGGCCACAGGTTGGCCTCCTTGCATAAGACATGCACCAAGTCCTCTTTCAGATGCATCACACTGCAGTTCTACGTCTTCTTTGGGGTCAAAGAACTTGAGGACGGGGGCAGCTGAGAGTATCTCCTTAACTCGCTTGAGGCTGCGTCCTTGTACTTGCTCATCCCAATAGAACTGGTTCCCTTCTTTCAAAAGGTCTCTCATTGGGGCGGTAACTTCAGACAGATTAGGAGCAAACTTCTGGAGGTAGTTTACCATGCCGAGAAGTCTCTTGAAATCTTGCTTGCTGGTTGGGGTTGGCATTTCTTTGATACCTTGTACTTTGTCTGGGTCAGGCTTGAGACCATCTTGACATATCACATGTCCCATAAACTTCACTTCTTTGCAGCGAAGCTTAAGCTTCTCTTTGTTCAGCTTAATGCCAGTTGTGCGGCAGCGTTCAAACAATGCTCTCAGCTTTGCGTCATGGTCAGACAGTGCTTCAGCTTGGGTCTCTCCGACACCGAAAACAAGGATATCATCAAATATTGGCTTAACTCCATCAAGACCTTCGAGGGCGTATTCCAGTCTCCTCTGAAACTCTTCCGGGGCGGGCGATATCCCGAAGGGCAACCGAGTCCAGCGGAACCTTCCCCAGGGGGTACCAAACGTGGTTAGGAGACTGCTTTCGTCATCTAGCTGCACGTGCCAAAACCCGTTTTTTGCGTCAACTACGCTGAAGACTTTAGCATTTGTAAGTAGCGGTAGCAGATCATCAATCACTGGCAGGGGGTAATGGTTTCTTCTGAGTGCTTCATTGAGAGGCTTTGGGTCGATACATAGCCTTATCTTCCCATTACTCTTCTTAATAACCACCATTGAGGAAATCCAGTCTGTTGGAACATCTACTGGTTGCAGGATGCCTGTCTTGACTAAGCGTTCTAGTTCCTGTTTTAAAGGCTCTTTCACTGCGAAAGGGACTTTCCTCACTGGGAGTGCCACAGGAGATACAGACTTATCAATCTCTAGGTGAAGCTTTCCTTTGAGCTTTCCTTCTCCTGAGAAGACATCTCCGAATTCGCTCACTAGATCCGGCTGTGTAGGTGTCTCATTCGAGAGAGACATGATGTTATCCGTATTGATCACGATGAGACCAAACTGCTGCACTGATTCAGCACCAAGGAGTGCTGTGTGGCCTGCTGGGACGACGGTGTATTCCGTTAGGAAACACTGTTCATTCTTGGGGTTCAGGGTCTCAACCTTAGTACATCCCAAAGGTTTCAGCTCTGATTTGTTAAACATGACCAGCGTAGTTTGAGTAGGCTGAAGGAGTTCCATCCGGGGATCATTAAATATCTGCTGATAAATATCTGCTGGGAGGATATTGACTGTTGCTCCACAATCTAACTGGAATTCCACTATTTCATCCTTCAAGCGCATGTTAGCATAGATCTTCTTAGGACTGTTTTTTGCATGAAGTGCGCTCACTGATTCTACACTGAATAAATAATCATCAGAATCTTCGTCATTAAACTCATGAACCTCTTGTTCTACATTGTGAACTGACTTCTTAGTTTGCCGTTTGCTAGCTTTCTGACTTCTGCAAGCCACTGAGAAGTGGTTCATTCCACCACAATTATCGCATTTGTGCTGCCATGCTGGACAGAGTTCCTTTTTGAGAGGATGGGTTCTGTGACAGAACTTGCATCTAACTGGTTCCGGTAATTTGTTATGCATGGGGTGTTGAACTTTACTGGGATTTCGCCCTTTGTTATTTCGCACGCCTGTCTTCCATTTTGGGTGGCCTGTGGCAATGGCGCTAACCTCCTCTGCATGACACATCTCCTTGAGTTGTTTGGATGTGGTTTCACTCGCACGGCAAATATCAATGCACTTGTTCAGGGTTAGTTTGTTCTCAGCTAAAAGCTTTTTCCGAGTGCCGTTATCTCTAATTCCTACCACAACTCTGTCTCTAATCATTCGATCTTGCATGGCGCCAAAGTTGCACGTTTTAGCTAACGAACGTAAAGCTGTTAGAAAAGCATCAAATGACTCACCGACCTCCTGCACTCTCTGGTTAAACAAATAGGCTTCGTATATTTCATTCGTCTCACCGATGAAATAAGCGTCTAGAAGCTCTATCACTTTATCAATGTCGGTTTTCTCCTCTTCATTTCCAAAGGGCAAACCGTCGTAAATCTCCAGGATATCTGGGCCAATACATGTCAACAATGTGGCTGTTCGAAGATCACTGCTTTGCGTACGGAGCCGCGAGGCGATCTCGTAGTTTGTCCAAAGCCGCTTGAATTTCTTCCAATTCACAGCTAAGTTCCCCTTGAAGTCTAGTTTCGACGGTAAAGGAATAGTAGACTGGATGAACTGAGGAGTTGCTGTCTGTGTGCCTGTTGGCGCTTGACCAGTCGAGCTTGTTTCGGAACTAGATTCACTTGGTTTCGCTTGAAAATTCACTCAACTATTTCAGCGACGATTCAGTAGGAAGAATCCCAAATCACTGACACCATGTAACGTTGTTCTTAAGAAGAACAGAGAAACGCATACTAGTGGACTAAACAGCTCTTTTTAATCGACTCGTCCGATAATCAGTATATAATGAAAACCGGAAAGCATGGCCTCTAAAGTTCCGTTGCCATGGAGAAGTGACGTACGTGGACCGGAAGTAAATAGACAAACAGAACAGATAACAGCGATATCGTTACAATCATCATTAGGAGGAGGGGGTACGATAATTAGAAAAGATTCGACATAATTAAAATGAGGATTAGATTACATTAAAACTGTTGTTCTTTTCTCCTTCAGCAAGCACAGAATGTCATTCTATCCCATAATGCCTCTTCGCCGTTGTTTTTGTATCTTTCGTTTCAAAACGTACATGGGCCATTGCAAGCTCCGCAAGAGTACGTCGATAAATACCAAAGTATTAAAGACTCGAAAAGAAGGACTTATGCTGCCATGGTTGATATTATGGATGAAGCAATAGGAAATGTTACCCAAGCTATGAAGGAAGCAGGGTAAGCGGGGGGGGGGGGGGGGGGGGGTAAGCGGCCATATATTAGGACAGTAATTACCTTGAGAATGTTTGAACTCGAGCTAGAATTCACAACTTTCGTACCGTTCTTTGAACTGGGTGATCAAGAATTCCCTTAAGCTAGAGTTGGAGCTACGATAGCTGATTCTAAAACTTAGTAGGTCGATGGTTTTTGTTCTGTATTTCTCCAAAATTTTACAGAAGGTAGCAGATAGCGTTACACAACTTAAAAACAAAACTTGAAATTAGGATCATTTAGTTTTATTTTTGGACAAAGGCTTTATCGTCTCTCTCTGAATTAGAAACTTATGATTGTTGAGATCCATGAACTTCCACCTGATTCCGGTCCATTACTTTCCTTTCAGGCTTTGGAATGACACCTTGTTGATTGTCTCTACCGATAATGGCGGTGATCCTAACCTTGGTGGATATAATTGGCCCCTCCGCGGGAAAAAAGGCACCCTGTGGGAGGGAGGGATCAGGGGTGTTGGCTTTGTTCATGGAAAAATGCTTAAGAAGACTGGTATCAAGTGCAATGAGTTGCTTCATGTGACAGACTGGTACCCAACCCTCCTTTATCTGGCAGGTAGTACTTTTGCTAGGCTTAAAGACCTTTTATTACATGCTTATATGGTTAGATTTTTTACTCCAAATATTACTTCTTCTACTGGTGTTTGCCCCCAAAAAATGATACATGAACTTTCCAATTTGAAATCGATAAATATCATGGAGTTTCAGTATTTCAGTTTCAATTGCTTAAATATAGGTTCAGTATGAGCATCAAAAGCGCTTCTTGGTATGATTCTTAAGACCTTTTTCTGAAGTAAAAAAATGCGATTTAGATTAGGGTCGATCCACATACTGCTTGCCCCCTTTTTGCACGCCATTGACTATAGCATTTGAAGTTTTAATTTACAACTAACGTTGTTTAGTAGACGCTACTATTTCATCATCATTTCATGGGCTCCAACGGATCCACGTGACTTAAAACCTTTTCTTTCATTTTCTGTTTTTAAGAGCTGTTTTACATTCACTTCTAACTTACATGTAATTTTCGTATCATTTTCTGTGATCGACACTGTTTGTCAGGCCTGAGCATAGCATAATTTCCCAATGCAAAAATAACAGAAAAACTGAACATTTTAAAGCGATCACGAGTAGCTGTCATACATCTGTCACGTCAACTGGTCACAACTTAAAATGGGACCACTTTGAGATATTAGCAAAAGGTCGGCCAGATACTCATTGCAAGATAAAGGAGACTCTACTAATTAGAGAATTGAAACCTACCCCAAATGAAAATGTAAGCAGCGAAAAGCTTTATCTTTATTAGTTTGCATCTTTTAATATGCAAATTATTTTTAGCTTCTGTCAAGGTTATTGTTAATTAGTTACTTATCTTAAATTTAAAATTTAGTAGTTACTTTTATTCCTAACGGTCACTTCTGAAGATGTATGTCGAAACATATGAAACGTCAAGTTAACCGATATTGTTTTATTTTTGTTTTACAACAATGCGTTTTATTGTGATGTTTATCACCGCAGTTTGTGTGTTATTTCTTGTTAAGCTACGATGACCAAAGTCAAAGAATATTTACGATACTGCCTTATTTGATTTTCTTGTTCTCAGGTATCGAAGAAAACTCTACATCTCCCCCGCTTGATGGTTTCAATATATGGCACAGCATATCTGAAGGTGCTGCATCACGGAGAACAGAGATTCTGCACAACATTAACAGTCCTCTCAACTCCAGCAATTTGAGTCCTTCAAGCGATGGGTTTGCAATTCGTGTTGGTGACATGAAGCTTTTGATGAATGTGCCCAGTCAACAATGGTACATACCGCCAGAATTGCCAGCTGATGTAACAAGAGTAAATAAGGTACTTGGCTTGTTAATCAATCTAAATCATATTGCTCGATTCTTCACTCCCATCCAGACAACCTTTGACTTTTTAATCGACTGTCCTTTGTTCCCGGCAAATGGGAGGGGGGGGGGGGGTAGTACTCCCTTACTTTATAATTATGTCCCATGCGCTTGGGGAAGGCTTTTAATTAGCCGTTTTTAAAATAGGGCTAGGATTTTGCTAGTGCCCCTGCCTCTTCCTCAAGAATGTAATGCCCCTTTGAGAGTTAACAGTCCCGTATATCAAAAGTGCTCGGGTACTGGAGGGAACGTAAACGTTTTGAGAAAACCCGTGTAAACGAGTTATGAAAACACTGAAGTTGTTTTTATCCCTGTTAGCTTTGTTTTAGTACCTGTTATTGTTTCCTAATCGTCTTTGCACTTAAGCTAAGAAGATTACTTCAAAACGAAATCTATTTTTGAATTGACTACATTGCATTCTCAGAGAACTCGTGGTAAAATAAGAGCTGCTTTGTACAACATTACCGCTGACCCTTATGAACGTGTAGACCTCAGCAAGGACCTGCCGGAAGAGGTGGACAAGTTACACAGAAGAGCCCAGTCTTACATGAGTGGAATAGTCCCCCCTGTGAATCAACCCTCTGACCGAACGGCACGGAAAGTGGCACGTAAGAATGGCTGCTGGGGTCCATGGAGAAGTTGAAAGGAGAAGTGCAGTGGAAGTAGCTTTTTTTCTTTTTAGCCCAAAACAACAAATTTTGGTTTAAATTTGTTTTGATTTGTAGAGCAGAATAGGACAAACCTTTTCTGTAGTCTCAGTATCCAGAATCCTGTTGGAGAATTTTAGAAACGGTTCACCTAATTGATAGGCCTTTCGTTGTTTGAAGCTATAAGCTTTTCTTAAATATTTAAGTTTGACAGTAAGGGTACATTTTATCACACTAACCAAATAGATCAAGAGAAAAAGAAAACAAACTGCGGATATAAACATGACAAACGAACCACGCATGTTTTAAGAACTTGAATTCATTAAACTTGACGTTTCGTATGTTAAAAGAAGAGTGTATTGTGTATTTAATGAGACGAACACAGTTCATAATCACTATAAATCAGCCACACAAAAGGGTTTTGGGCCCGGGGGGAGGGGGGGTTACTCCTTATGATGGCCTGTACAGGGAGGCTCCGCCCGAAAGGGGTACCTTTTTCACGCTTCAGGTATATGAAAGGGTAGGGAAATCTGTCATTTAGGTATTTAAAAGAGCCTTTCATTAAAATATTTCGAACACACATACCTTATGACTGTACTGTTTTAATTTATTGAACGCTACATAAAAATGACACGAAGTATTCATTCTAAGGGCTAGAAAGGGGATGCAGTGTTCTTAAGTAGATTTGTGAAAGGGGTACCATTTTCCAGTGGAAAGTATACGAAAGGGGTACCTTTTCTGTCAAAAACTGGTATATAAAATGGTAAGGGGTCGGACCTCGGAGTGGAGCCTCCCCGTATTAAATGTCTTTGAGAACCCACCCCCTCCCCCCACGGGGGAGGGGGGGGGGGGGGGATGGATAGAATGCAAACGGTCCAGAATACCGTGTCAAAGTAATTTGGATATAACGAGACATCTAGAGATTGTTTCATCTATCAGTTATACCGGAACATACAGGCTAAGACTATACAATATAAAATACACTTCATGGCTTATAAAAAAGGTATAATGTAATGGTTAAAGATCGTTAGTTAGTAAAACAGTACATATGACACCCCCATAGTTTGTGTGTCTGTGGCTACGTTGATGTAGAAAAACGTATGACCAACTAATAACAAATATCTCGGTACATACCAAGTCTTACTGACAGGACGCCCCTTTGACTTGAAGGTCCATCCACTACCAACAATGGTTATGTAAAATTTTTGGGGGCAAACAAGGTGTATTATCATTCGATACTTTTTTCCCTTCCTTTCATTGGCCCAGAGCCTACCACGTGACCTACAAATAACTGCCTGTAAATAATGGTCTGCTCGTGCGCAGTACCGTCCAACTGTGATTCTGCTGCAAATAATATTCTGCTCATGCGTAGTTGTGTCCACGCGACCAAGCTCTTCAAATTCAGTGACAAATGGCAGATCGTTTCAGGCTTACCGAAAATAATTATGGAAAACAAGCTCGGTGATCGAATGATAAAACTATTATTGAACTCGGTTTTCGCAAAATATCGTGATTTGCCAGTGTCTCGCAGATCAATTATTTGCCTCAGCCTTCGGCTTCGGCAAATAATTGAACTGCTCGCCACTGAAAAATCACGATATTTTGCTCAACCTGGTCCAATAATTGCTTATTATAGGAGATGTGGAAGTGGCGAATGTTGTTGCAGCGAGTAAGCCCCACGAAGAAGTTATGGAGGAGAGAAAGAGGAAAAAACAGGGTATACAAGTCGTAATAATAATAATAATAATAATAATAATAATAATAATAATAATACAACTCCTTATTAATAGCAATAATATAATAATAATTGAAACTTATATAGGGCATTTTTGATGCCGAACATGATCAAATGCGCTTTACAATTTAATAAAATGATTAAAAATAAATGAAATTTACAAGCAGTTATGATTAAAAATAAATTAATGTATAAATAATAATAATAATAATAATAATAATAATGATAGTAATTACAAAGTAAACAATAAATATTTGACGAATTAAAATGTATAAGATTTACAAATTAAAAGCTTGTTTAAAAAGATATGTTTTGAGGTGGCACTTAAAACTTGAAAGAGAGTCAAGGCTAGATATTTTACAGGGCAGATTGTTCCAAAGCTTCGGGGCTGAATAACAAAAAGTTCTTCCTCCAAGTGTTGAGAGTATCTTGCCACTAGGAATCTCAAGCATAATTCTTTGGCTAGATCTGAGTAAATATCTAGTTGATGATTTTCGACTGATCAATTTACATGATCAGATGTAATCAGGTGCCATGCCGTGAATAGCTTTAAAGGTAAAGAGCAGAATTTTAATTTCAATGCGGTACTTAATTGGAAGCCAGTGAAGTTGATATAAGACTGTTTAATAATACCTATTTACATAATAATCAAATATATAAGAAAACAAGATAATGGTTCAGCTTCCAAAACTAGGCTAAGAACTTGCTTTATAAAAAGTCTACGACATCGTATTAGGTATAAAATAATGTTGACTTCAAAACTGGTTAACACTTCTTGGCTCAGTATTCCTGGGTTTGGCTAGAGTTCCCCAGAAAAAGCGTTTTCATTGCCTTAACAAATATATTAGCATTTCCTTTTCAATATCCAAGTCAATGTCCGACAACACTAAATGAACTCTCTTAGAAATTCGCGAGCCTCTTAAGCAAAGTAATGCTGATCTCAGCAGCGCAAAGGACACTCTTGCCCTGATCCATGACATGGTAGTCGCATAGCTTTCGCCCTTCTTTGTAGCAACTAGCTCAGCAAGTCTACCATGGTATCATTAACATCCCACCGCCATTCCACCTGTCGTGCTGAAAACTAATAATAATAATAATAATAATAATAATGATAATAATAATAATAATTTTTAAATTTAAAATACCTAATAAAGAATTTATTTAACAATTCATCTAATATTAACAAAACAATAAATAATTGAAAAAAAAAAAGATCAAGTTTCGAACTAACAGGACTCTGTATTAATCCTTTGTTAAAAATGCTTGTCTAATAACTCTCAGTTGCTATTGATTTCTTGGATTGAAGATAAATCGAGGACATGAAAAAAACTGAACAAGATAATGGTTCAGCTTCCAGAAAATGTGACAAAACTAGCCTAAAAACTTGCTTTATAAAGAGGTCTAAACATCGTATTAAGTATAAACAAGACGCCTATTGGCGTTAACGTGGTATGCACTATTTGATGGAAAGATTAGTTTCTGCCGTTCGGATAGCTTGAGCTATTCGGTGAAATCTGACTCTTAGCCTGGAGCGGTCATGTCACGAAATGCCTTTGCTTTTATAGCCTTCGATTCAACGGTCAGCACAATGGTTAATGTCCACTGCAAGAGATATTTTTACTCGTAAATCTCTTGCCCAAGAAAACCATTATCTCCTTTTTAGAACTGTTTGTCTTGAAAAGTTTTCATTTATTGCTCAGCAATGCGGCAAAGATCCACTCCACGAGTCCGTTCTAGAGGTTTCTATGCTGAAAAATTAAATGCCTTCTCTTTCATCTGCTGGATTTCCGTACAAGTGAACTTCACATTTTCGCCAATAACATAAAATGGCGCCCAGTTGGAGATCCTTTTCAAGTGTTCTTTTCCCTGCAGGGTAATCATGCTGTACTGTAGAGCCTGACACACCGACAGGTTTGTGGTCACGTGTTTATAAAACAATTCCATAAAAGATAAAGTTGCGTCGTCATCAATAGCCCACAACGTCACAACCACTGCACTTGCACCAGCCCCCAGGAATGAGCGGGCTATACCGACAACCCCTTCGGCCCGGATATCGCCTTGCGCAGTTTGACAGCAACTCAGCACAACCAGACGTGCTCGCAGGCTCAGCGAGGCAATATCTGCGCATGTCAACAAGTAGTCGTCTTCTGTAGGTGGCTGGTTTCCTCGATTGGGGTCTGCTTCAGGAGCAAGAACGATCTCTCCTTTCACCGGGTCCCCATGGGCAGCAATATGAACTATACTAGCGTTGACAAGATAGTTGATGACACGTGACTTGCTGGCCATTTGCTGGGTAAGACCTGTAGTGTATAGAAATGACGCCACTTTCTCTGCTTCCCTTTGTGCTCCTGGTAGCTCACTGGGCTTGGCCTCTTTTCCCATTCGATGGACACGCCCAACTAGTGGGTTCCCAATCACAAGCGCCCCACCCTCAAATTCTCTTTTGGGACGCTTAGAGATAAGAGCTAACGTCTCGAGGGAGGTACAAACCTGAATGCTGAACTTCTTCGAGAGAAATGTTCCTTCGCCATCCAATAAGGCGGAGAAAGGAAGGCGATAAAGCACCGCTTCAGGGATGATTAACAACTTGTTTCCTTGGATGAGGTGCCCGACTGGTTTGATTAAAATGTCGTACAGCTGGCGCAGACTGGAACCTGTGTGGGAAACATCCACTGGTTTCGACGAGGCTTTCGACACCATTTTCCGAGACATCTCTTCTCTGGTGGACTGGGCACTACACGTCTTGGGATCAGTTGTGCCTTTCTCCGAAAGATTCCACGGTAAGGACAGTGATTCTTGGATGGCAAAGATGTCTTCGCAGTTGTCTGTCTCAGAGGCTGAGAGCAATCTGTCTTCGACCATTCCACACTCTCTGACTCCTTGTCTGATCTCATACAGTGATGTTTCCACAAGCTCCATCAAGGCCCTGTAGTTTTGACCTTCCCTCTCGGGCCACGGTCTTACACAGTCCACGCGCGAGTGTGAAATAACCCATATGAACATTTGCCCGTTGAAGAAAGAGTACATCACAGTAGTGAGATCAGGGTCCTCCCGCAGTTCATCCAGAAACTTGGAAACGCTGTTTACATCTTTTGAGGGCGCTGTAATTCCTTTGTACACTGTTTTCACATCAAACTTGTGATAAAGAAGATCCTTGAGGGCCATGGCTCGCCCGCGATCTTCTGCCAGCATGGCATCCTGGACTTGCCCAGCATGAAACATTGTATAGGAAAGAGCTTTGTACACTATGATGTGCAGATCGCCGATTGAAATCTTTAGGTTTTCTTGCTTGCCCAGATGCGCTCGTATTTCTTCATATTCGGTAATACTCGTTTGGTAGATTGCCATAGCCCCTTTGAACTCCTGTAACATACGTAGACACTTCGCTTTGGCTAACATGGCGTGATAAGCGGGTAGTCTCATGCCAGCTTCCTTGAATAGATTATGTGCGGTGTCGTGGTGTGTAAGCGACTCCCTGTATTCTTCGCAGTAAGACAGAGCAAGTCCCAAGCTATGCTCTGCACGAGCAATCAACGCCTTGTCTCCAATTTTTCTGGCAAGATTTGCATTTTCATGGAAGAAGGTTGAGCCACTTTTGAAGTCTCCTAGTGCACAGTAAGCGTTGCCCAGGCCACCACTAGCGATGAACTGACCTCTAACGTCTCCTAACTGTGCCGCCAATTCAAGGTGTTTCTTAGAATAGCTTAAAGCTTTCACTGGATCTCCAAGGTAACGGCATATGTTACTCAAATTAGAGTAGGCGCCTCCTTCGTCTTCTTTACAGCCCGTTACCATAGCGACAGCAAGCGACTTTTCATAGCAACGGAGAGCCTTCCGGTATTCCCCCACATCCCGGTAACAAAGCCCCAGGTTTGTGTGCGCATGGAATTCTAGACTCTTGTCTCCTGTTGCTTGAGCAATTTGAAGTTCCTTCTCAAAGTACTCCGTGGCTTGTCTGATATGGCCGAGATTTCTTTGCAGAGCGCCCATGTTACCTAGAGCCATTGTTTTCCCGCGCGTGTCCGCCAGCTCTTCGCAGATCTGCAGATATTTTTGAAAACATTGCATCGACTTCGTAAAATTCCTCAACTTAAGCATGGCGGAACCAATCGACGAATAAGCATCTGCTTTTATTTGCTGACGTTTTTGCTTCATTTTAGAGTTTCTTTCCTTTCTTTCAGCTTCATTTTCGTCGACGTTGTTCAAAAGTTTCAAAACACGCTCATAAAAGGCCACACCTTGTGTGATATCATTAGACGTCATGTAAAACATACCCAGGCATCCAAGCGATGCTGCGATGGAAGATAAGTGGCCGGTGTTTTGAGAGATGTTGAGGCATTCTGTGAAGACGGTATATGCCTTGTGGCGTTTGTTGTTTTTCAATAGTGATTTTCCATAATTCAGTGCAACATCTATTGCTTCATGGACCACAGTGTCCATATTGGGTTCTGGAAACCTACAAAATCGAAAAATAGAGGCGAATTTATCAAGTTTAATGAACCTGGACTTGACCCAAGAACACCAGAATAGCAGCATATCGCTAACCACTAACTGTCTTCCAGCTGAAAAACTAGCTGTTATCTGTCGAAAATTATACTGAAATCCAACTGTAAACATTTACCTGCAGATGGCGTAGTGCGTGCGCTAAACAAGTTTATAACGTAACTAAAGAAAAGCGCGCGCTCTGATTGGTCAATTACCCATTTACTATTTGCCCATGGGTGAACGCTGCTGACGATAGCTGACGTGTGCGCTGCTTGTAAGCTAAAATTTCGCTTTTTTGGGTGAGATTTTACAAAATTTGTGTCGTTTCAATCTTCATAGTGTCTACCGAAGTATTAAGGCGTTGCAATTTCTGTGAATGAAGTTTCGCGCGCCTGTTTTTCTGGGACTTCGCTTTATCTACGATGTTTATGATATGTTATAAAGCAAATGGTAAACGGATCGGCGTGCACTATTGAGTTATGGATGCACTTGGGAGGTATGCTAAGCATGAGAGAAGCGTAAGAGTCGTTCGAGGCGTAGCCGAGAGCGACTCTAGCTTCTTGAGTGCTTAGCATACCTCCCAAGTGCATCCATAACTCAATAGTGCACGCTGATACGTTTACCACTTGTTTTATAACATAACATAAACATCGTAGAGAAAGCAAAGTCCCAGTTTATTGCATTGACTTACATGACCAAGAAAAACAGGTGTGCGAAACTTCATTCACAAAAAAAATTGCAACGGGTTAATACTTCGGTAGACACTATGACGATTGAAACGATACAAATTTTGTAAAATCTCGCCCAAAAAAGCGAAATTTGAGTTTATAAACAGCGCACACGTCAGCTATCATCAGCAGCGTTCAGCCATGGGCAAATAGTAAATGGTTAATTGACCAATCAGAGTGCGCGCTTTTCTTTAGTTATGTTATAATTGTTAAGCGAGATACGCAAATGTTTTACTTACTGGGGAGGTGACAGGAAAAAAATATAACGGGCACCGTAAAAGTTTTCAAAAAAGATCAATAACTTTAAAAAATCGCGTGGTTACCCCTACATTTTATGTTATAAAATGGAAGTGGCAAGCCTATTCAACATGTGATTAGTTTCTGGTTGTGAGCAAAAGGTATTTAGGGGATTAGTTTCTAAAGAAACTGTGGTGCTGCGTCGGTGGGGGAGTGAAACACGAAAATTTGGTTTATCAACGGAGTTGATAATGTAAATTGACCACCGTACAGGGATTCGATTAGCTGACGTTTCGAGCGTTAGCCCTTCGTCGGAGGTATTTAGACTATATTTCAACTGAACCACAGGAAGGCTGTTAGAGACGTAAAAAGCGCTGTCGCAACGATTTTTTCATTAAAAATAAACCAAAAATGGTTTTTGTGTTACTATTTACCATGTAGTTTTAAGATCTTTATAAATGTGTTTGCTTTTCTGTATGAAAAGGCGAATTCTAAGAAAATCTGTGAAGAAATATTCTTTCCTTCTTTTTTCAGACAAATGCTGATGTTAGCATTTTTGTTGAGATTCAAGGCTAATTATCTCGAAAAAAATTCGTGGTTGCCCCAATTTTTCTTTCTGGATTCCTATAGCCCTTGTAAAGATCTACTTTTTCCGCGTGGTTGTAACCTGGCGCAAAAACCTTTGTATTTAGTAGGCACCGTCCTCACGTCGGCTTCCGGTAGCGGATCCGTTGAAAATTGAAACCAAGTGATAACGACGCTTTAAAATCTGCGAATTCTCTTTTTCATAACTGAAATTTAAAACTTGAAGTTAGCAGTGAGAAAAGCTAACGCAACACTGTAATTTGTCCAAACGACCTTGAGGGAATCGAAACAATCTCGTTCCCAGGGCTTTTCCCAGCCCTATTACTAACGAGGTTTGGAACGTAACTGCTTAGCATTTGTACGGAAAAACGGAAAAACAGGACCAATACCTTAAGAGGTCTTCCTAATTTCTCGTTTTTACGGGAATGAACGGAAAACCACTGTACGGTACCATTTGCTTTTTCACCCTTTTCCTAGGCCACTTGATGAAATATGCACTCGTTTCGGCTGGAAGGTTGTCAAATGTTATATAATCATTCCGTCTCATTTTGCTTATTGAAAATTTGTTCTGATCCGTTTGGCCGAAAATTCTCACCGGTTTTTCCATGATGCAAATGGAAAGCGCTCCAGGCTCGTCAGATTTAGAGAAATCGGTTTCCCAAGGTGTTTGTTTACGTGCAGTACAGAATATTCAGGATAAAGTTGTACTTTATAATGATGAATCCGGAGACAGATGCCGCATGAAGTCCAGGCATTTTGTTTACGAAATTCGTCATATGGACAAAGCCCTGTACTGACGTTTTGTAAAGGCGATCACATGATTTCCAGTGCAATTTGGAAGAAATAAGCAAAGGAAATTTTTTCTAAGACTAAAAGAAATTGCACAAGCCAGTAGGGCGAGTGCAATTTGTAGTCTTTGAAAAACTAACGAGTGTTTATTTATTCCAAATTGCACGAGAAAATCATTTGATTATAAATATATATGCAATTTAATTTCAGGTTCCAACTTTCGGCTGTGTTTGAGATCAATTGACGTCCTTTCAGCCAATCAGCATGCTGAAATTTTTGCACGTGTGTTGTTAAGTGAATTCCATCAGGAAAATCCACGTTACCAGACTTCTTTGAGTAGCCTCGATGTATCATTAAATGGAAATTGATAATCTCTGAATTCTCAAATGATACACTTCTGCTCTCAATAGTCCCAAAAGGCACTGCAAGCTATTTGAGTTTTACTGAAGTGGCGATCAAACGTTATTAGGTAGCCAAAACAAGTTATTGCAAGAAGTTTTAATCTGAGCAACATCTAATCACGGAACTGACTATTTGGTACAGACATGGTCAGACATCCCAGCGCAAGGTGTAAGGAGAAAATATTAACATTTAGCATGTTCCTGGCATTATGTAGGCTACAAATATTTATGCTCTAAGGTTCTTTTACGCCTGTCTTTTGCCTTCTATAATGCTTCTTTTGGCCGACTTTCTAGACAATTCAGAATCGTCGGTTGAATTGTTTTCAATGCCGGTAGGATATGTATCAGTTCAGGCTTGATCTTCGCTGAATTCTGCGTTCTGAAATATTTAAACTGTGCCATTAAGGGAAAAGCTAATACACCCTTACTGTTATCAATGTATTCTTGTGCTCTAGAGACTGCAGTTTGCAGAGGAAGATACTCAATACCCACTTATTCACATACATAGACCCTATTCATAAATGGCTGCCAATTAAAAATTCTTTTGTATGCATTTAAATGAGCCCAACTTACCTCGTTTGAGAGCAAAAATTCTTTTGAATTATCAACTCAAAAACGAGGTCAGTTGGGCTAATTTTAATACTTGCAAAAGAATTTTTAATTGGCAGCCGTTTATGAATAGGGTCTATGCGAAACCGAATGTCTGCAGTCACGCGATTGATATGCTTTGTCACGCAAAGTTGTACCTGAATGTTGTCTTAATAATATGGTGGTTAAGACTTCTGAAGAGTTGACTGTTATCACTTTTTCTTTCGATTGACCACAAGCAATCGATTGCGGCGTGCCACAGTTGAAAATTCCGGCAAGGAGCTTGGCACCTCGGCGACTGGGTACTCATCAAGTTGCCCGGAGACTTGAAGTGGAGATGTATGCAAATTCAAGCTATCATTTGGCGGGAAATTAGCATTTTGGCTCCATTGCTTTGTAATATTATGATTATTTTCATCATCTGAGATGATGATAATGTTAATGATAATGATAATGATAATGATAATGATAATGATAATGATAGTGAAAAAACTTTATTAGAAAATGATCAACTCTTAACAAAATCTTGCGTACTCTTAAATTTTACGTACACTATTCAGCAAAAATAAAATTCTCGTATTCAAATTCTTGTGGTAAAAGGCTAAACATGTTATGTGGGACGTAAAAGAACCACTAGGGACGTAACAAAACTCTGGCAGTGACCACCCCCATTACGGGGACACTCATAGCTCAACTTCATTAATTGTAAACTGCGTTATAAGCAGTCTGGCAAAAGTCCCCCGGCCAGTGTTATAAAACGCCTAGAACAACTAGTGATATAGGCGTTATATAAATAGAGTTTATTATTATTATTATTATTATTATTATTATTATTATTATTATTATTATGTTTAACGTGAACCTTTAAAATATTCGTAAATACTAATGGCTCAACTTCCAGAAAATGTTACAAAAAACTAGCCTAAAACTTTGCTTTATAAATAGGCTAAACATCGTATTAAGTAAAAATAACGTCGATTACATAATAATAATAATAATAATAATAATAATAATAATAATAATAATAATAATATGTTCCATTGTTTTGCTATTGTTATCAGCTATTTTCAGGCAGTTGATAAAAGTGGGGGGTTGTGTAATATATTCCCCAGAAAGAAGAAAGAAAACCGAGACAACTGATACTGATACTACGGTTCCTACCCTTTCCTCGTTTCCCGCCAAATCGCGATCCAAATCTATTACCGGGATTGCTATACAAATCCTTATAATCGCGAAGTTTAATGCTCTCCAAAAATACGCCGCTCGAAATTAAAAAAAAAATGGTATAGGAAATCACGTGACCTCGTGTACAATTTGAGAACTTTCAAAATCACTAGTATCTATTAATCACGAATTGTACGAGAAGGTCGTACGATTTTAAATTCAACAATTGTTGAGAGTACTGAACTTAACTTAATAGGTACTCCCACGTAGTGCTATTTGGGATTAATTGTACTGCTCTCGACCAATCAGAATTGAGTAATTTTGAGTGCACTATTAAATACTATATTACACGAGAAAAACTACAAATATTTACAGTTCCTGCATATTAAAGTCTCGAGCCGGTTGCTCATACCGTACTGCTCTTGTTACTAAAGAAATGAAAAAATCGCGAAATTAAATACACCACGGTCCTTTCTTTCTCCCGTAATCGAGAAATTAAATAGGCCGCGAAATATTCGCGAAATTAAGTACGCGCGAAAATTAATAAGAATAAAAAAGAACTTTCCACGGTTTTTTTCAACTTTTTATATTGTCCATGTAACGAAAATCTGTCGACACTGCTAGAATCTTTTAATATCGTTAAGTCATAATTTCGCAAAATCGGTAAATTTCACAGACGTTTGCATGCTGCCTTGTCCCGGCTTTGCATTTGTGGAACCATATTTTTGCTATTTTGACTCCCAAACTTGGCCTGTTTACTATATTGATTTACTAATTTTTAGCTGCTCTTTCTAACAGTGTCGCCAGGAGCCCATAAGTGTCGCTAGTTTTCCGCTACCTGGTCAAGGATAAGGATCCATTTCCGCTAGCCTGGGACCAGACTCCGCATAACGAGCGAAAAAGAAGGAAAGGGACGAAAAAACATCAGCGAGCGGAGCGAGCCGAGCGGGGAACTGCCGTGTCTCCCGCCCGGCTCGCGATTACCCCACTGCGGAGCCTGGTCCCAGGCTACATCCGCTTGGCACGGGAGGTATGTCAATAACCATACCAGCACTTATCCTCGTTCACTCATTGGTTACCTATAATTATCGTCGGTAAATATTTAACTTCTCTGATCACATGAAAAACAAGTGACAACAATATAAGCCTTTTTCAGGTGTACACAAAGCTGCAAGCTCTTTCAAGTGCACAAAATGCATTTCAGTTATTTGCCAGTTTTCGCCGCTCTGTATGTGTTGTTTGCTTTGCACGTCAGCGGTGCTCCTTTGCATATTTTACTGGTCCTTATAGATGACTTTGGTTGGAGTGATGTCGGATTCCATGGCGCAAAAATTCAAACTCCGAACATGGATAAACTTGCATCTGAAGGAGTGATCTTGGACAATTACTATGTTCAACCGATTTGTTCACCGACAAGAAGTGCTCTTTTATCGGGCAGGTACCCCATACACACAGGTCTGTGAAATCTTTTTTGTACATATAAGTCTAATGCATCAGTCAATTCCAAAAGCGCCCATCCCCCCGGGCAAACACCCAGGCGTTTGACTTTTTTAAAAACTTTTGATCAAATGCCCCTCCTGTGTTTCCAGTTTAGATGGTCAAATGCCCCACTGTCAGGGCCTCAGAAAGGGGAAATCAAGTGTAAATCTATAGCAAATCACTCGTTGCATGAAGTATTTTGGCACGCTCCCCGCTTTAAAAATATTTTAATCTAAAATTGCTTACCTTTTTCAAACCAAATCCGAAAAATTGTGCGCCAAAACCTTTTCCGATCTCATTTGTCGGCACTCCACAATTTGAGTAAAGGCACATCAACTGTATATTTAGTAAACAACCGAAAACCTACACAGAATCTTGAAGTGAAGGGAGTGAAGCGGCTCTCGTGGTGAATGAATGAATATTTGCGCGCGAAAGACGTGCGAAACCCTTTAGCTGGTGACCGGCGACCAATGTTTAGCCGATAGTCAAATGCCCCACCCTGCGAGACAAATTTCGGATCAAATACCTGGGGTATGCCCGGGGGGGGATGGGCGCTTTTGGAATTGACTGATACATAACTTAAGTTGGACAGAGATTCACTCCCGTAGCAATTAAAGCTGCGGCTACACGAGCGATTTTTTGCTTGCGATGGTGATGCGATTTTTTGTAAAATTGTCGCGTCACCGGCGCGCGATGAAAATCACCCGTGTAGCCACCCTCGCACAGGTGATGCGACAGCTCAAAAAATCGCAGAAAGAGAATCACGAAAAGTTAAACTCATTCAATTTCTCACAATTTTTTTTCTTGCGACTTTTTACCTGTTGCGTTGCCAGTTCAAGGGTGGCTACACTTGCGATTTTCATCGCGCGCTGGTGACGTGACAAAATTGAAAAAATCGCATCACCGGCGCGAGCGAAAAATCGCTCATGAAGCCGCTGCTTTAATATCTGGGTGTCACAATCAAGATCCCCTATGGCAACAAGGTCCCATACAAGGACCTTCCAGAGAAAATACAATTCAACTCAACAAAGCCAGCACTGCACCAGAACACTATGATTACACGGTTAGATATCCGTCAGTCTCCCTGTGATTAAAAAAAACTTTTTCATCTTAGAATACCTTACTGATAAAATGATTGTTTGCTGAGCTCACCTTACAGCATTGCGTTATGCCGGTGTTAGTCGGCATTTTATAGTTCAACACTGTTGTGCCATCTGATTTATGGATATCATAATTTTGTTATCAGGCTTACAACATGGAGTGATACGTCCTGCCCAGCCATATGGATTACCGCTTAGTTTCAATACTTTGCCGCAAAAACTCAAGGAAGCTGGTATGCAGTTTATTAGAAAAATGCTGTAATTTTATTGTTGTCAGTTTCTACCCTTGTTGTTTTCTCATGAGGCACAGTCCAAATCACTTTTATATCACTTCTGAGGCAAAAGGATGACAAAGCACCACAGTTAAGGTAATTCAACTTTTATTATCATTGGTCCATACATAAATTTAGCGGTACATCGCCACAGCATGAAACATACGGTAAATCCCATACATTTGCTATAAAATTACAAATGGTTACATAAAAGGATTGCTTGGGATCCCTGTGGTGGAAACAAACTTAGAGAGACCTTTCATGTTGGTGAAATGTGTTACACTATATATGTTACACTATATATTAAATAAACAGCATACAAAAAAAATTCAAGTTAAAAAAATAACTGACACATTGTCTTTATTATTGTCAGGATATTCAACTCATATTGTTGGAAAATGGCATCTTGGTTTTTTTGAGTGGCCATACACACCAACATACCGTGGCTTTGATTCATTCTATGGTTTTTACACTGGAGCTGAAGATCACTTTAAACATGATAGAGAAGGCTTTCTTGATCTTCATGACAATAAAGAGCCTGTTAAAGATAAGGGTGGAGTTTATTCAGCCAGGCTTTATGCAGAGGTAATTTGACACTAAGTTTTGGTATAATATTTACAATAATTTATTCAGGATCTGAAGAAATGTAAGTTTTATTTTCATTTTTCTCAACAGCAAGCACAGAATGTTATTCTATCCCACAATGCCTCACAACCATTGTTTTTGTACCTACCATTTCAAAATGTGCATTCTCCAGAACAAGCTCCTCCAGAGTATATTGACAAATACCAATTCATTAAAGACAATGTAAGAAGACATTACGCTGCAATGGTTGACATTGTGGATGAAGCAATAGGGAATGTAACGCAAGCTATGGAGCATGCTGGGTGAGTACTCAGAACAGTCGAACACCTTTTTTTTAAAGACCACATCTGTTGGAACAGGAGGGTGGTTGCAGATATTACGCTGATTTAGCAAAGACAATATGACGACTGTGATGACGGCACGCGCAGATCTAAAACCGACTTGACCAATGGCAGAGCAGCAAATTGAGCACCGGAAGTCATGTTCAGTCCTTTCCGCATGCTCTCACATCCTCAAATGACATTCCCATTCTGTTGCTAAATTAGGCTAGTAAGGGTCGGGTGGTCAAGTGGTTGACAGTGGTACATTTTGGAGAATCAGGGCACACACTGACCATTCCCTCTTTCCAGAAAGCAAATACCCAGCAGGGTTCTCCTTTTTGGCCAGCGACCAGCGATTTTCACCACCTGTGAAGGACCCAGTCATCGGCAGGTGCACGCTAAAGAATAGCTGTTGTTCAGTAATAATTTTCGCTGGCACACCCCTAATCTCTGCCTGCTTAGCTCAAGTTGACTACTGCAACTTCATTTGAAAAGGAAAACCCTGACCCAGTCAAAAATGTTATAAACAAGAGGAGGACTCTGGGACTCAACTGAGTGATGGCTGGGTGTTAGTCTTAGACTAACCATTTCGGGGTTTAAATTGGCAATTTTCAACATTATACCTGGGGATTACAAATTTGACTGGTGAACTTATATTATTTGGGTTAGAAAATTTCTGATAGACTCTGTTGCAGCTGCACAAGGAAGAAAGAAATCAGTAAATGTGAGCAAACTCTCATGAAGTTTTCACATTATGTTTATTCTTAGTCAACTTTTGGGGGAATCATTCTGGACATTGGACTTTTTGGGACACATTTCGACCTCCACCCTTGTGAGATTTTCAAACTCCACCACTTTTGGTGCTGAAGTACCCTTATCTGAGATGTAGATCTTTATTGACCATTAGCTAGGGGTTGGCGCAGTGGTGAGAGTACTTGCCTTCCACCAATGTGTCCTGGGTTCGATTCCTGGACTTGGTGTCATATGTGGGCTGAGTTTGTTGGTTCTCTACTCTGCTCAGGGAGGTTTTTCTCCGGGTACTTCATTTTGCACCCTCCTCAAAACCAACATTTGATTTAATTTGATTTGATTTGAGATTTGTAATTAGTAGGCAAAGAGCCACCTTGTGGAAGTACTACTAATAAATCGTTATTATCATCATCATCATCATCATCATCACCTAAAAAGTATGTTTCTATTTCAGTCTATGGAACAACACTCTCTTGATTGTCTCTACTGATAATGGGGGTATTCCTTCTGGTGGTGGGTACAACTGGCCACTCCGTGGACACAAAGGCAGCCTCTGGGAGGGAGGAGTCAGGGGTGTTGGATTTGTTCATGGACAAATGCTGCGGAAGACTGGAATTAAGTGCAAAGAACTCCTTCATGTAACAGACTGGTATCCAACCCTCCTTTATCTAGCAGGTAAACTCCCCTCTTTTTGCTCATACCTCTCAATTTCTACTCTTGATGGCTTTTTGCCTATTCTTTATGTATGTAGTTTAAATATTGTATACTTTTCAAACAAAACTCTATACAGTGGAGCCTTGATTTAATGAACCTCTATATATTAAAGTACTTGATATAACCAACAATATTTATCAGCCCAATCTTTTAAAATGTATAGAAAAGGACCTTGATATAACAAACCCTGGATATAACGAACCAATTTTCATAGTCCCTTGGCACTTTGTTAAATCAAGGTTCCACTGTAGTAATACTCACTGATTGCCAATTTGTCTGGTCCTTGGCATCTAACTGAGACTCATGTCTGCAACTTTCCAAGGTATCAAGGAGGATTCTTCTGTTCCTCCTCTCGATGGTTTCAACATATGGCATAGCATTTCTGAGGGTGCTGCATCACCTCGAACAGAAATCCTACACAACATTGACTTGGCCCCAGGCTACCACCCAGAACATGAATCCTTCACAACATTGACTCAATCAAGGCCCCAGGCTGAACCTTATGAAGGGATTGCAATTCGTGTTGGTGACATGAAGCTATTGATGAATGTACCCAATCTAACCTGGTACAAACCACCAGAATTATCACAGGGCTTTACAGAGCAATTTTATAAGGTAGATATAAGGCAGGTACGAAAGTCGGACCGGATCAACTCGAACCGCCAGTCCGGGTCGGATCAACTCAGATCATCTCGGATCATAAAAAAAAAAACATAAAATTAATTTAAATTGAAACTTTTACCCATTTGAAGGTTAAAATTCCAGTCAAAATGGGCCAAATTAAGAAAGACTCGCGATGTTTCTCCGTGTCGTGCTGTGTAGTCAAGCCGCCATTTTGTATTCTAAGTGCCAGTTCCTCTCGGACTCGTCTCGTGTTCATCCATCCCTGATCCTGCTGCGTCGATCTCCACAATCATGGACCCAGATGAATGTAAAATCTAGGCCATCTTTGTCAGTGAATTTGCATTCGTCCACCAAAATGACAGTTTCAGCAATTGAGAATGTATATATTTGCTTATCAGTTTTTCACAGTAGGCGATGTTTTTTTTTGGTGAGAAAGCAAAGAGGGCGAGGTGAGTGTACGTTGTGCACATTGT
>JAEMWC010000004.1:2047500-2110000 GCA_016490735.1 Pachyseris speciosa
CACCTTAAGTTGGGAAATATTAGGCAGTCAACCAGTTTGTTGCATGGTGACGTCTGGAGTTCGCGCCAGCGTCGTATGATCGAAATTACAAGCATATAAAGTCACCTTAGTTGACCAAAAACATTCCAAAGGTGTTACTTTTTTCCCTATCAGGGAAGACAAAATCGGGAAACAACCGGCTGATCGCTTTTTGTTTGTTTTCTAATTTGAAGTTTGTGTAGTTGGAGCCAAGCTTTATCTGAACGTATAGTTTGGTTTCGCGTAGAACACTGGCTAATCCGGATAATTTGACGTCGTAATTTCCACTGCCTGTGTTCGGAGTCGTTGAGAATAAGGTTTCTTCTTTTCCGCCATGATTCTTCTTGATGGAAACTTCCTGTATGTACTTTGCCCCTACCCTCAGATTGCAGTAAACAAAGTAAGAACCGTCTCGGAGAATTTTGATGACTTGTGGTGACATTAATATGATGCCATGTCTGAGATTGAGATCAGAGGCACGCCATGTAATATTCTTGACCAAACCTGTAAAACAAAAAGCATAGATTAACACACCATCCCACTGTCAAAATAATCCTTCCAATTTTATGTCATGTGATATCTTAGTGAGTGATTTTAGAGAGAAATGTATAGAATGAAAGTTGTTGGAATCACTGCGACATGATAGTTCTTATGGCGCCCTTCAAAGAAAAAACAGCCGCAATGGTTGACATTGTGGATGAAGCAATAGGGAATGTAAGCTGAATAGGCCTAATCCGTATGCAGGTATTTTCCCTTTCCCAAAATTAGCTAACCCTAAAACAGCCTTACCCCTCCCCAAAGTGAATAGGCCTAATCCGTATACAGGGTGTTCCCTTCCCCCAAATTAGCTAACCCTAAGCAGCCTTGCCCCTCCCCAAACTCAATAGGCCTAATCCATATACAGGGTGTTCCCTTCCCCAAAATTAGCTAACCCTAAACAGCCTTGCCCCTCCACAAACTGAATAGGCCTAATCCGTATACAGGGTGTTCCCTTCCCCCAAATTAGCTAACCCTAATCAGCCTTGCCCCTCCCCAAACTGAATAGGCCTAATCCGTATACAGAGTTCCCCCTCCCCCAAAATTAGCTAACCCTAAACAGCATTGCCCCTTCCCTAAACCAGATGGGGCCTAATTCCTATACAGGGTTCCCCCTCCCCCAAAATTAGCTAACCCTAAACAGCCTTGCCCCTCCCCAAAGTGAATAGTCCTATTCCGTATACAGGATGTTCCCTTCCCCAAAATTAGCTAACCCTAAACAGCCTTGCCCCTCCACAAACTGAATAGGCCTAATCCGTATACAGGGTGTTCCCTTCCCCAAAATTTGCTAACCCTAATCGGCATTGCCCCTTGCCAAACTAAATAGGTCTAATCCTTCAAAAGGGAGTTTCCCCCTTCCCCATGTCTAGCTAACCCTATCCCTGAGTGTAATACTCATCATTATCATAATGTACATCAAATTGAGCTC
The DNA here is from genome assembly GCA_016490735.1 of Pachyseris speciosa. NCBI lineage: Eukaryota > Metazoa > Cnidaria > Anthozoa > Scleractinia > Pachyseridae > Pachyseris > Pachyseris speciosa. Next base: position 2,048,984 of record JAEMWC010000004.1, read on the forward strand.
GAGAGTGCTGTTTTGCAGAGGTCTCTCGCTCAATATAACCCTAATCCCTATAATGAGTTTCCACCCCCTAAATTCCCTCTATTTATTTTATTTTCTTCACCCTTCTATTTAAAACTACTAGTCCTAATCCCTATAAAATTATACGGAATTCCCCATTCCCCATTTCCAATAGTCAGCTAACCCTAATCCCTTCACATGTTGTGCCCCTCACCAAATTACTCCCTCGATGTGGCTTTCTCTGGAATTTTAATCTAACATTTCTGCTAGGTTTAAGTTGGTTGTTACTTTTACACTAATTGTTGAGCTTGAGAGTGCTGCGTTGCAGAGGTCTCTCGTTCAATATAACCCCTTGCTAAGCTAACTATTTTACTAATGATCTTATTTTCTGCTCACAACCACTTTCCCTTGCACACACAAAGATTCCCCTTTACCTGCTGATTTTAATCAGTGGAGACTTGGGAACCCATACTTTTGGGATTCCATACCATGGTACCTGGGAAACCACAAAGGTTGCTAGTGAAACTACTGAAACTGATTTTAACACATAATAATAATAATAATAATAATAATAATAATATTTGATAAGGAAAAAAGACGGATACATAAGGGATTTTCATAAATCAATCAAATCAATATTATTTAAGCTCGATAACGTGAGGAGTGGTTGCCCAATCTCCCGAGCCAGGGGCTCATGTAATAAATGCTCGAGCGTTCCGGATCGAATTGGAATTTAGAAGTGCTGGTTTTTGTGCACGGAGAGGGGAAAACGGGAATACCCAGAGAAAAACTCGGAGCAGAGTAGAGAACCGACAACAAACTCAACGCACTTATGACACCGAGTCCGGGAGTCGAACCCGGGCCACATTTGGTCGAAGGCGAGTGCTCTCACCACTACACCAACTCTCCCCCCGAAACACAAGCTTCAACTGAATCAGAGCTTAGAGATTAAGTCCCAAACCTGATCCCGCTGTATTCCAATCTGGAATCGTCTTATTAACAACCACGACCGCATCAAGTCCATAGACGTGGATGAGATCTAATATTAAAATCAAACGGAAGTTGCATCAGCATTGGTCTAAACATTTCAGGATAATTGAACTTTTCTAAGGATAAGTAACGGTAGTTGGAATGAATGGAATACCATTCATTTCAGTTGTGATCAAGACGATTTTTCCCAAATTCTATGACTCGAAGTTCAATTACCAATTATACCTACCAACATATCACTTGAAACTGAAACGTCACGGATGTAATCTATTTGTTTTGCCAACAGCAGAAAGAATCATTATCAGCACACTTGATTTACGCAAGTGTTTCTACAGTGTATTGATTTTGATAGCAACAGAGATCTCGAGATTACTGCCCCTTTATAGCCGGTCAACAACGAAGACACGCAACCTGCTGCCTTTGTCTGCGCGCTTTGTCAATGTAGTGAGGAGAAACACTCTTTAGGGAGAAATAATCAAGATTTATGTTTGAAAAATAAGGTTATTCACCCTCTATTTCTGCAAATGATGTTCAGTTTGAGTGCCCACATCAGCTTTCTAGGGATACAAATCTCGAACTCAACAGCTAACTGTTAAATAAACTGGTACCTTTTTTACGCTCCGGTAACATCCATTGCCTTGGCATGGTACAATTAAGCTGATTCTCTGCGAGAAACGTAAACGGAGAAACAAAAGATAATGAATATAAAGTTAACGACTAAGTGAGGAATCTAGGAATAATGGTACAAATTATCTATACTGAGACAGTACGTTTAAAATTAAAAGCGAATAAGAAATTACCCGTCTTCGCAGTCTTACTGAGCATTGTATAGTGGTTAGTAAGTTCAACCGTGAGATTGAACTGCAAAATAGCAAGAGCGGCCATATACCTTTGATATATGTTTGCAAACAGGAGTATACTTTATGGCAATGGCGGTTTTTCTCATCTGCAAAACAAAGAAAACATAATGAATGATAACACTTACAATGAACTAACGTTACAATGCCCCAAAATCTTGACAAAATCAGTGGCTCTTGTCAAAGGATGGACAATCATGTTAATCGAGTACAAACACTCTGCCAAACAACAAGTGAGGTATATCTGGCAACGTCTCGAAATGTTCTTATTTTCTCATGTTTTTTGTTATCAGTCAGAAAACGTCAACTTTAACGACACTCTTTCGAATTTGGTTTACTTTCATTTCTTTCTGCCAAGTACTGATTTCTATCACTAGTGACACGTATATCTGTGATAATTCCGATCCCACTTCCCACACAGCCTTTGTGAGTGGAAAAGTTTCCCAAATAAACCAATGTTTACAGCCAACACAGACCTGTGCTTTACTGATTATATTGTTGGTATAAATCAGTTTAATAGATTGTTTGTTTTTGCGCTATTCATTACAAGAAGCTTTTTGCTGCTTCAAAGTTCACTCTCGCTGCATCAGTTAATGGGTGTGGACGCGCTAAGTGATGATACCTCCATCAACTGAGAGCAAAACAGGATCCAAAACAGGAGCGTTTTACCAAGATTATTATTTGATAGATTGACTATTTTATTCTCTTGGTGTTACGTTAAGCCGCTATTTTGGCGCGATCCTGTTTCATATCTCCCAACTTCATGTTCATGGGCAAAGGAGATGAATTGACATTCACAGCCTTGTTGGTTCGAAACCTCATTTTGGTAACAATAATACTAAAAATATAAACGGCTGACACATGAGTCCAAAACACTTTGAGGAGAAAAAGGAAAAACTGTCATACGATACATAACTACCTCCCAAGCCGTTCATTCTGTACCGTATATTTTAATTATTAGCGTGAGAAAAATCTGGAATTTTTCGGATTGTCTTGCTGGAAGGGGGGTCCAATAGCACTAATAATAACCTTTTCAGTTTATTCGCGTAGATTCGTGAACCAATCAGCAATCATTCAAAACACGGCTATCGAGACCACGCGAACATGTTAACAATACCTGTAATTGTGTTTTCAGTTGGCTATTTTTTTCCGTTTCCATCTCAATACCATTAACCTGATTATTAAATTATCATTTCCTTCCTTCCGTAAGAGCTAAAGGACAGAAGTTACCGACACTTGGATTGTCTTTTACGGAAATTCTTAAGAAGAACTTGAATCCAGTGAAACTGCACGTGCCTGCCGATCAAAGCTGGCAACAAACCAACTGATAAAAAGCTTCTAAAGTGAATAAAATGTGCTACTCCAGGAGGCTCATATCAGTTAGCGGGTAATTGACCAAATGGGACCAAATGGGATTCGTGCAGATCAAACCAGCGTCATCTAGTTTTCATTTCCGTCCTGTTCATATTTCACGTTACTTAGCTCACGGTGCGTTCTTCTAATGAATTCAGCCGATAGGGTGTGGAGGAGTATGGGAGGGGATGCTCCAATTATATACCAAAGTGATAACAATACTTGCATTGTTTTTTTAAAAGCACCAAAGTTAAGATTTCGCCATAAGATTCAAAGATTTAAACCACTTGTACAGTAAAGTTAAGAATAAAGAACACCACAGGAGAGCACTGCTCTCTCTTTTAATGGCCGCACTAAGGATTTCATATGCAGAGCGGCCTAAACATGACAAACACCTTCATGACTTAAAGAACGAAACAATCCTAAAACCAGAAATTATTGACCAGCAACAAAATTGAACAAATTGCATTTTTTATGTACACGAACAAGAGTTGCAATGACAAAGGACATACTGAAACGCAGACTCTGAGCGACATGAAAGCTAGGTACGCCAGTATAAAAACAAGCGGTGGAAAATCTTTCCGGCAATCCTGAAAACAGTACGTGCTCCAAGTGAAATTCTTCTAAATCAGACAAAAGTAATATAGTAGCTATCAACTGTTTACAACCTGGTTATATTCGCCACTTCCACATCTTCCATAATACACTCTGTTTGCCCCCCAAAATTTTGCATAGCCATTGTTTTCAATTTCTCTTAGGACTAACAAACATCCCGAGAGAAATCGAAAACAATGCTTATGAAAAATTTTGGGGTGGGGGGGGGCAAACTAGGTGTATTATGGGAGATGTGGAAGTGGTGAATAGGTCTTTTTTCCCGGTAAATGACTGATGCTACTACCGTTAATTACGAGGCGAACTGATCTAAATAATAGCAATGAACTTCATGATTTGACTCAATTTAGCAGACTGAAATCTTTAAATGCTATAAGATACAAATTTATGACTAGAAAAGTCAATATCAAAACGGTACAAAATAAACAAAATAATTAAAAGGGACCGTTTAAATCTATTACTAGTATGTTAAACCGTTTTGCAGAGCATTTTAAAAACCTCATTAATAATTCATGAACGAAATACAAAAGAAATTAATTTTTAATGAGTGTCTTTATATCTGATAAAGACATTTTACATCCAATTTTCTAGGCCAAAAAAAGACCCATCTAAATTTTATTGTAAGAATGGATAGACAGTAATACTTTTTAAGCCGTTCACTTAATTCGTACTTCTTGTTTTATCAAGTCCTAAAACACTCGGCTGTTCCTCGTGTTTTAAACTTGATAAAACACTCCTGCTCATTTATTAAACATTACATAAACACCAGCACGGGAAATTAATGCACCATAGCTTTCATGTGAATGGGTGTTCTTTGGACCTTTATCACCAGACGCAAGTGTCATTGCAGTAGAGCAGTGATTCATTAGTATCTGATTCAAATTGTTAATCTATAGAATAACAGAATAAAAACAAATTGTCATTTCTCTTTTCCGCCTGTACATGCTTGCACCGGTGAGTTGAATGAGCTAATTTTGATTGAAAGAAGTTGTGAGGACCGTGCGTTGCTCTCCTCCTCCCCTCCCCTCCCCTCCCCTCCCCCGCCTTCATTGTATATCGTCATTGACACAAGGAGCTTAACTACTTTATTCAATCGGAATATGAGGTTGCACATATACTTTAATTAGATGCAAGGACCCTTAAAAATCTGGACTAAAAAGATAAACCGTATAGTATTTGATTGCACTGATCTCACTTTGACCTCGCTTCTTCCAGTTATTAACACGTGAGATGAAATACGTTTGTTTCTGTTCAGCTGTTGATTTTGACACGGAAGTAGTGTTGTCACGCACCAAACAATTTCTTAATGTGTTCACGCTATTTTATAATTCACGATTCCAAATAGACATGAAGGTTGTTAAAAGACGGAAACCAAACAGTGACCTCAGCTCGTAGAATAACGTGATAATAACGCCGCGTATTTATTTACGGGTAGAGGTCGTTAACCACAACCATTTGCTCTTTAAATGTACTTAACTCATTTGATAACAAAATTATCGCACAGGATAAGTGCAAGTCTTGTGTGTGCTAGTACTTACGTCTGCCATTGCCAGCCTCATTTTTCGACCTACGGACACGAGCGATCTAAGGAGTGAACAAATAGGAAAAAAGTTTAATAAGGCTATAAATTAACGGAACCATTTAAAATGGTAATTTGCGATTTCAGACAAAATTTTGCGCATCCGTTTTGGTCTAAAGTCCAAGACATGATCACCTTTAGCGCATTGGAAAGCTTTCGCTCGATGTTTACCACCTTCGCTTTAGTATCCCTGAGCTCCTCTCTTAAATCCTCGTTATCCCTCTGTGTCTTTACGAGATTGTTGGACAATTCTTTCAGCATTCTTCTGGAGTCTTCCATGTCCTTTGATAACATGATCACCTTGAACAGGACAACGCATAGAATGGCAGCAAAAACCAGTGCAACTGAGATTTGCATCAATTTCCAGAACTGCTTCGGCTGAAAGGAGTCTTCGTCTCGTGCCTCAGTCATCTCGGTGTTGGTCTTTGTTTGTAACTGATCCTTGCTGCGTTCTTTTAAGCTCAAGGCATTTAAATACAACACCATATATATTATTTCGCTACATATTGCTGTTCACGTGATCACTGTTTACGCCATCTTTCTTGAGACGTGATTTCTTGGGGGATGCGGACTTCATTTGGAAGTTTCTTTTCAAAGAAGCTTGCACTTTTTCTCAGAATTATTTTGCGGAGATATTATTATGCAAAACACTCTTTGTTTACAAACTGTCAAAACATTTCAATGCGAAAGAGACCAGACTAACAGACATCTAACGTCAATGTTTTGTCGATTAAGCCTGTGTACTGAATTATTGCTTCTTCCATTCAGACAGTTCAACCAAAAAGAGTTGCTTAAGAACTGCATGTAATTTAATCAAGACATTGAAGGTTTCGGTTGAGTTAATCTTGTCCGTAATGATAATAAGGTTACCGGCCAAGGCAAAACAACCAAGATGAACAGAAGTGAAAAAACTGATCCTTAGATTTTCCTTATTGAGTATCTTCTTTTTTTTCGTTCATTGCTATAATCCAGATGAATATCTCTTTAGCAAGTATAAACTATTGCTACTGCTTTGAATAGAAGTACTGCTGAACCAAACTAAACTACAATAATAGACTCATGGCGAAAATAGACGAAATCTTTGGCTATTTTAAAGCGCAGTAGTGGATGACTGTAAAATCAGTACCAGTTCGGATTTCGGAATGTTTGGAATTGTGGAATTTTTTTTCCACTGTCAAATCCAAAGAAGGAAAATTGTGCATCAGTTTGTGAGGAACCGAATAAAACTTATCCAAATCGAGGTATTTCGCTTGCGTTGAAGAGCTATTGTTTTAACAGATTGAATGGAGAGCGATTACGAAACACTAGTGAAGACTAGATTAACCCACAAGGAGGCAAAAGTGCTGCATTGAACTTCCCGTCTTGTGGACATCTCATTTTAGCGAAGAAGAGTCGAGTTTCAGACGACGCATGACGGCGAAAATCGGAGCTCTTGATATCTGTGGTATCGCTGACTCTTGCTATTACCGGGGCCTCAAAATGTTTGTTGTTGCAGAAGGTGGTCTCAATTTGGCATATGTCATTTTCACGTAGCTATCAAAGATGTTAAGAAAACTAATTTAACTGTATCTGTCAACGTCCAATTTTTTTTTTGGGAAAGGAACGGCGATTTACACACAAACAAGTAAGAACCAATGGTTAACTACGAGTCACGTTCGATCCATTTAAGTTGCTTGACCGCCAACGTAAAGCTGTGACTCGGAAAAAAAAATATCAAATACCGCGCCGTCAAACATGACTGAAAATTGTTGTCGCTGAATCTTGATATTTTATTTCCTTAGCGGTACGTTAGCGGCAAGTCAGTATAGCTTTAACTGAGAGGAAAGAGAGATACTCACCTCAAAATCTTAGCTTCAAGTTTCCATTCATCCGGCCTGAAGAAATTGTAATTGTTCGACTTCCTTTCCTAGAATGGAACTTGATATCTTTCATACTTTCTCTGCCTGATGGAAGACTTTTTGCATACTACGTGGAAGGAGCACTTGATATAAATTGACTTTCAATTTCTCTCTTTAGAAAGAAATTCTAGATTCTTCGTCTCGATCGTATACAGTTAAAGTGATACGATGCAGTGTTCTAACTAGGAATCGAAAGTGAAACCAGCTACAGTAAGAGGAAGTTGAACGAACCAATCACTGCAGGTACTCTTGTGTAAAACAAATATATTTTAATCCTCCCGACTGACAGGCTTCGTTTTATTGCCACGCAAATACCATTTATTATAATTTGCCCCCTATCACACGTCCTCTAGTGGGCAGTGTCGGCCAAGGGGAGCGGGGGATCGGGGGGAGGGGTAGGGGGAGGGAAGTTAGTGGTATGGCAATATACCTAAAACAAATTATGCCCTAAATTCCCCTTCAAATAATCGAAATTGATAGAAGCTCAGTGTACTGTGTATCCGAAAGTTTAAAAAGTGGTATACCAAAGACTTGTATTTCAGTTGCAAGATGCCAGAAAACCCCCATATACCAATTTGCAGCCCTTTCCAACACTTTTACTATGATGGATCATTACAACCAGTCTCAGCTATACGTTATTACCTTGATAGTGGTTCAAAGAATATGCCCAATCATTGGTAAACAAGTTATGAAACTTTTTCAACCTACATAATAGGTTACCATAGCAACGCTGTAGCCTGTTAGAAAGAAACACCTCCAAATTTAGTTTTATGCGTCAAAAACTCAAAAACAAGCTACAATCTTGGATTATTTCTAACAAGTTATAGTGCTGCTATGGTAACCTATTGATTGGAAAAATTTTAGAACTTGTTCACCAATGATTGGGCATTTGCTTGACAATAACTTAGATCCATCAAAGCACAAGAGCTGGAAAGTGCTAGAAATCAGTTTGACCCACCTAAAAAACACTAAACTACCTCTTATTACTCGTGCCTGAAAGGCAACCAGTCTAGGATTCGGCTCTGTTTCTTTTTTTTTTAACTCAACCTCTACCAAACTTGTAAGAAAATCCCAGAAGCAGCGGTAAACCAGGCTCAGTGATTATTCTGCTTTTACGAATAACGAACGATTGTGTTACAGGTCACATAGAGTGTAGTTGTCCGTCTCATTGCATATTTTTCAGATTCAATGTACTTAGCAGATGCTACCCTCTGGAAAGAAAACAAAACGAAATTCTTTCAAGTAGAGAGTTGATAGATAAGACATTCTTGGACACGTGACCAATCACATGACTTGATCTGGGGATTCCCCATGCTCTTCTTGAAAGGTTTCCAAAAATAGCAAAAAAATGCGCTTCGTCAGCACACCCGGAGTAAGTGCTGAACGAACTCTTTAGCAAGAGGTATTTGTTCTTCTTTTCAGCAAGGAATCGAGAAAACGTTATAGATTTCTGAGGTAAGGCATTGCAAGGAGTGAAAAAAAGTTAATGAGAGGGGATTTGAATATTGCCACCTCCCTGAAAACACATTCCACGACGATGACTAAGGGCTTGGGAATCTGTCGTTACAATTTCCCGTTTCTACTGCGAGGCAAATGTAGGTTTAACGCAAGAAAACATAATGTTCAAAGTTAGAAACTTTAGACTGGTAGGGATTTTATTGCAACACCAATTTTAGTGGCCATTCTAGCACTCTTTTCTACCTTTTGAATTTATATTGGCTTTTTGTAAGCCTCACACACTGGCATCCCACTTCAAAGTATTCGTGTAGTTGAAAGAAGTACGCCAAGACGTATTGGTCGTTCAGTCACTATGTTTTGAGATCCAGCAATATCATTTCATCAAATTGTGCTGTTTCGTTTGAAAACTAGTGCTATTTAAAACGGGTGAAATTCATCGCAAGAAATTTGCTGGCGTGTCATATTTTACTGCAGCCAAGCGTGACATGTGTTAGGGCGTTAAAGGAACTTTTTACTCGCCAAAAAAAATCAAATTCTTCTTGCAAGTACTGTTGATTTGTGTCATGATGTTAGTGTGACAAACAGTGTTCATTTTATTAGTGTGCAGACCAGTTTAAAAGCGTTATTTCAATATGCAGCATGCCATTTTCATGAGTAAGTTATGCTAATGATCTCAATTTATGCGAACGTTCACCATGCAAATTCCAGCTATAGTTTGATTCGTGAAAAAATCGACTAAACCAGGGATCAAAATTAAGAAACATTTAACGAGATACATAGTGAGGAGAATGAACTTCATGTAGTCTAACGAGCCTTGAATTCCTTAATTATAGCCTTCAATGAATTAAACAGTAATTAATAATATTTGATTGTCCATTTGAACAATTTTGAACTCCTGTAAGTTAAGAGTAAGTGTTATTTTTCAATCAATATTAATGTTCATGGAGACACTGAGCCATGGTTCTAATTAGGACACCACATTTTTAACCTCCAGGAAGAGGATAGTTCACTGATTGACACTTTATGTTGTGGACCTTCAAACACAAACACACACATACAGGCTTTATTTGTAACCTGTATTCAAAGAACTCCTTCGCTGCATGAATTGACTCTGAGTAATAATCGTGCTTGTAATTTTTGATGAACATGGGCCTTGTAAGGACCTATCAGGGTAGTTTGTCATAGTACTAAGTTGGAGGGGGGGGGGGGGGGAGTGAGGGGGAAAATGTATGAGAGGTAAGAGGAGCATGGGTGGGATGTGGGATCCATGATTGGTGTAGCCAGGATTTTTCAAGGAGGCGGGGGGGGGGGGGGGGGAGGGAGGGGTTCACACTGTGTCAAACAGAGGATACTCACCAGATTGCCACCTGAATATTGTAGGTTGTTTGCTTAAGAAAAGGCTTACAAAGGGGTGGGGGGGGGGGGGTCACAAGCACCCCCTCTAGCTACGCCCTTGGAGGTGGGTATAAAATGTATGGAAGGTGGAAATTAGAATATTTGTGGGTGGTAATGATGCAGTTAATTAAGTATTTTATCTTCTGGGTTTTTACTTGAAGTAGACATAAAAGATCCCAAACAATCCCCTCAAAGAGTAAGGAAGGTTGTTGCAGGTGTTGTGATCTGGCCCACCAAACATCTCAGGGCTGGGTGGAGGCTGGGCAATGGACTACCCGTAACCAACAGTCCCTGGGGAAGTCAAAATGGGGTGTCCACCCATGTGCTCTAATTGGAGCAGAAGAACTTTTATTTAGTTATTTATTTTAACAAGAAAGCATAGAGGACTACTTCAATTAGAAAGTGCGTGTACTCGGTGAAGATGTTCAGGCCCCTTCTTCCTCCCTCCACCCCTCCACCTTTCTGGGACTTGAAAGCTTCATTTGGTAAATTAATGAGTGACAACACTGATACTGGTGTGTGATGTATATATCTTTTGTTTATTTACAAATGTGTTTTTACAATGTTCATTTTAATTACTGTGTTACAACACAAGCAATGACTATACTACTTAACTTACAATCAAGTACAATGTTTGGCACAAATAATTAATTTGGCACAAAATTAATTTCTTCTTTTCATACAGGCTATTTTTTTAATCCAGTCCCTGTTTTGCAACAATATCTATCTAAATACATGCTTTTACTGCAGATGTTCTAACTTAGAAGCACTAAACGTATGAGGTGTGAGAATATTGAAACTATGCTAACAGCTTATACTTTACAGTTCAGGTGTGCTGACGTTTTATTGTTTAGCAATATAGTTTGCACTTTTGTGCCAAGCGCATTTTTCTCTTAGAGTAAGTGCAGGACATAGTTTTTATTTGATAAACTTCTTTGCTCTTCAATTTACATGTTCTACAGTTCACAAAAAAAGGGAAGTTTGGTGGAGTGGGGGTGGAGTGGGGGGGGGGGAGGGGGAGGGTAGAAGGAAGAAAAAATTATCAACATGCTGAGAGCATGAGGTGGATACGCAAATAAGCAAATACCAGCCAGTAGAAACCGAATCTCCGGTAATTTCAGTAAGAAAAACACAATGGAAGAGAAAGGTCTTTAGGGCCTCAGGATTGAAATCAGAAAGAATAACCTATTCCAGAAAAACAGCCAACAACCAAGAGACTCGGGCATCATGAAAATTGATTTCACTTAGTGTTTTATCCATGAATTCCAAAGATGGAGCGACATCATATGAGAAAGGGGATCCGGCGCCAATTTTAAACGGGATTTGGACTACCAGTGGTTGGTTCGGTGGCATTATTAGCCACAGGGTTCACGAGAAAGGCACCAAAATAGCTGGTCTCCCTGTTCATAAAGTAGGACTTGGTGAATGGGATTCGCACTGATATTTTGTCACCCTTTCTAAGAAAAAACACAGCTCCTTGGTAATTTGTGTTGTATTTCTTTGTCTCGTTAACCACGCTACTTATACTGCGCATAACTGGTTCCTCATTGATGTACGTGTAGTGCCCCATGAAGAGCGTATCTCCAGCGTAATAGAACAGTTGGCTGTATACGAAGTAGTAACCCGTGGTCCCAATCAACAGGAAGCTGTTGCTTACGAACTTGATATTTCCAGTTATATGGCCAAGCCTCCAGTTCGTGATGCGGTGAACTGTGGAAAAAGCTAAGATTGTTTTAGTAACTTTACCTCATCATATCTCCCAAGTATGGAAAAATACAAATTTTAATTTTTTGTCTCAAAGTTTCAGTTGCGGAAAATGGTAAAGCGATTAACATCAAATGAAAGCACTTCGCTCGGTGGCTTCAAACCAAATTGGTCTCATTTCTACTTCTGTTACGAGAAAAAAGGTTCGAATTTGCACTGTAAACGTTATTACTCATGCACGGTGAGCGCCTCCGTTTTTCGTTTCGGATCACATTGACGACAACAACAACAACAATCGTTATTGTGTAATGCGTCTAGTACATGCAAATTTATGCGCATGAGTATAGGCATTTTGAAGCGGGCTCGCGGGAACGCTGAAAAACTCATCGCTTTGAACTCGATATAAACCTTTGTAACAAAGAATGAAATAGAAAAATTGCTTTTTTACAGCCCTTGGTAAAGAAATCTAAATGGCATATAACAAAAGTTAAAACTTTCCTTGAGGAGAGCTTTGTTTTATGAGAAATAAAGGATGGGCGTCTTAAACGTTAAATTATGAATCAGGAAAAGCAACACTAACATTTTGTTGTACCTGTGGGCGGATTAATGTGGTCACCGTAACCAACGATGTGAGCCGAATCTGTGAACTGCAATAGAACGTAAAATTTAAGCATTTTAAACATAAACGGTATTTTGCGACAGAAGGCTGTAAGTTCGGCTTCGTTAAGTCCCTGAAAAGAAACCGGTAAACATTTTAAAATTACTCACGCGCATCATTGTGCCTGGTATGCCTGTCAAAAAACAAGTAAAACGTTTTAAAAGTGGTTTCTTGTTGAATGTCGGGAAACAATCAAAATTAACGAAATGATACCAATCACAGCCTACGCTACACAGAACAATTATCCAAAGCGAAAAAAAAAAAAAAAGAATGCAAGGAAGTTGCAATTGGCTTTCCTCTGATTGGTTCATCGAGGAAGTAGTGCGAGAGTCTTAAACCAATCCTAGAATACTGAGGTAAATATGCAAGGGGAAAGAATACGCTAAGTTGCTTTTGACATGTAGAAAACCACTCTAATGAACATACAAACTTTATAGATCTCATAGTTGATAGCTATTAGAACAAAGTTGATGGAAGCTAAGAAACAGAACAGTACTTGTCTTTGGCATCACAATAATTTTCATTTTGCAAGTTAAATAATAATGTTCTCCCTTAAGTTATTTATAATTCTATACAGATGTACTGAATAAAGGTTAAGCCATAGGATGATCAACACCTTTCAAGTAAGACCGATATTCTTATTTTATTCAGATGCGAGTACCTTGGGGTCCGGGTTTTCCGTGGTCACCTGGAAAAGATAGAGAAAAGAGGTATATAACTAACAGGTGAGTTTCATTAAGCAAACTCGCGTAAATTTATAAGGATTTAACCTTCAGAAAACCTCAACCCCTTATGCACTCGACAATTCAACTCTTAAGCAACTTAGCTTCAGGTAGTAAACGTGGCTTTTCCTATGGTCAAATCAATGTATCACAGCTGGAAAGACTGTTCTACAAAAAAAACAAACTGTTGCATTCTGCATAGTCTGTGTATGAATTTCATTACACTGTCATATCCTTTTCGCGCATTTGCCTCTACTTGCATGTAATGCTCTACTTGCATGTAATGAGGCTTGGGGGGGGGGGGGGGGGGGGGGTCGTCGTCTGATTTTCAAACATTTACATGCCGCAATTTCGGAAGGGCCGCATGTCGCTGTCAGAATTTCATGCAGTGACACTGACTTCGATGCCGCAATTTCGGAACGTTTCTGAGGTCGTGTCTCCAACACAAAAAGCGTTGTCGTAATTCAGGCCGTAACTCAGTGTGTTTCTACACAGAAGACTGACATAACGATTAACTTTTTGAAAATACAAACTCATTTGCGACATTCTCCTCTGCCCCAATGCCATTAAGTCGCTGTCTTATTTAAAATCGCCATTGTCGCTGTCCATTTTCCTTTTATTTTTGCCGCTGTCGACATTTCACGGGAGCGGTCTTGTTTTTAGAATTCGTCGTCATTTCATTTCCTTCATGTCGCCGTTTCAGAGCCGTGTCGCCTGTCCGTCGGAATTTACCCTAACAGAGACTCTATAATAGTGTAGCAGGATTTACGTTATTTCATCAACGGTGGAAACCGCTTTCTCCTACCCTTTTCGCCCTGTTCGCCCCGATCTCCTTTCTCTCCATCCTTTCCATTATTGCCTGGAGCGCCTTTTTCACCTTTGACTCCCGGTCGTCCTTTCCGTCCTCTTGATCCTGGGAAGAAAAAGGCAGTTTCACAGCTCAGGGCGCGTTCCTGTTGGTCTACTCTGCGCGCAAAATGGCCTGGACCTAGAGTCTGAACCTGACTTCCAGTGCCACTCCACAGGCTCAGCGGGACGCGTACAATTTTCCCCGCCAAACCTTTCCCCGAATGCTATCGGGAACAGATAGTTCACTCCGAAAACAGAATAGTTCCCAACAGGACACGGGTTGTTTACCATTTAATAGGAAAAACCGGTTGGTCGACGGTTGCAATAAATGGGACGCATCAAACACCCAAATGAAGATTTCCATGGGACGCGCGAGTTCCATTTCCAGAAACATTCCAAACGGTCGGGTTTACAGAGCGATCCACGCCGAAAGGCCTGGAACTGGTAGAAATCATGAGCAAACGGAACGCACATTTCTGTTTGGGAATTCTGGACCACCTTTTCAAGAAATCCCGTTTTCTCAATTGCGGAAATTTTCCGTTTGGGAAGACCAAAATAGGCTTCCATTTACATTCCAACCGAAATTTCCGGAATTTTTTGTATTTTTTTTGGTAAATGTTAAACAACCACGATTACCGTCTATTCCGAGCAGTTGCGAATGCTATTTCGCTCATCAGATAAGATTCCTACTGAACAGGCAGTCGGTCGACCATACTCCATTGTAAGAGTTGCAAAATCGCTGTTGGTTTGGTTTCTTAGCATTTTGAAGCAACGATACAGGCTGTACTAAATCGTATTTGAATTCAGGGACCGTGCAGGGGGAGGCCCCCCCCCCCCCCCCCCCCCACTTTTTGTGGAAAAATTAATAAATTAAGTAAAAGACATATCCAAAAAAGTAATTCACAGGATAATTGTGCTTGGCTAAAGGTGGCGGACCTCGCGGTAAAACATCCAAATTTATGATTGGTTCCTTGCGATCCTGACTGATGGAATAAATCAGTTTTAAACCACTATGTTTACAATTTATACACTTAGTTGTAGTCTTCTGTTGGTGATTAAAGTTGAGTTGACAGACCAAGGCCGCCGACTCCTGCTGTGTGCCCATTGTGTAAAACAAGCATATCTATACAGGCACCGCGCAGAGGGAGGGGCTGGGGGGACATCAGCTCTCCCCCCTCCCACTTTTCAACAGTAAAAAGCACGTAATGCTAAAAAAGTTACTTTTTAATTTAACGTTTTACCGAAAACTGATTATTCTTGTTTTGAAACACCCCTTTTTTGTTGCTGAAAGTATAAACGTTTCACCCCACCATGTTAATTTTAAATGCATTTCCAGCCATTTTCGAGGATTTTAATTTAATAATTTTCCGGGGGAGCATGCCCCCTGACCCTCCCTATTTGACTCACGCTAACGCTTTCGAAGCGAGCCCCCCGAGTTCTTGTATTAGATGTCATTTGTCCATTACTATGTTTTTCAAACGTGGTAACGATGGTTGAAAATGCGTCACGAAGGGTAGAAGCTTCTTGTGCGTTCTCTGTTAGTTTCTGTGTTAGAGCTACTTTTCTGTCCGCATAGTTAACTTCTGAGAGTATCTATTCCACCATTTTCTTAGGGTAACTTCTACATATAAGGCGCATTTCAAAATTTTCTTTGTTGTCTGTGAAAGTGTCTCTTGAAGAGTTAGTCAAGAAAGGCTCAAAGAAAAGACTCAAGAAAGGTTGAGTAATCTTACAGTACTAAACACTCACAAAGACAGAACAGAAAAACTTTGCCTTGCTGAAGTGGCAAATGAATTTTTTTGGTGGTAACGACAATCGAAAATGAGGAATTTTGGTACATTCAGAGAATCCGATTTCGTGACAATAAGTGAATAAATGAACCAAAGTTATGATTACTCTACCTTCGTTTACAGATAACGTTAAGTGTGATTTCAAAGCTTATTTTGTCACTAACCTCTTTCTCTAAATAATTGAATTGAGTTGAAGAGTGTAGAAAAGGATATCACTTGATTTTTTGAGTTAACAAAATATGTTAACTGCTGGACACACCTTAGGAATTTAACGGAATTATATGCGTTTTAATTATTTTTGAGTTAGTCCCCTCCCCTCACTTGAAAACGCGGGAGCGCTCCCCCCCCCCTGGAATTACGGTCGACAATAGCTTGTAACGTTTTAATAACAAAAAGTGAAGAGGGAAAAAAGAAATACAGATATGACGAAAAAATATGGACCTCTAGACTGCATGGTTATCGTAACTGTTTAATGATTAAAATGTCCCACATATAAGACATATAAGACATAAGACAGTCTGAAATAATGTCTTATAGGAACGTTGGAAGTCATTTACCTGCAAATCTCCCGACATAAAAAAACATTTTCGTCTTGGATGTACTCGAGCTCTAATTGCAATAGAGAAAATAAAACTTCTAGTGATATTTTTTTACCTTTTTGCCCCGGCTCTCCTTTGGGACCTGGATGAAAAAAGATGCTATTCAGACATTTTAACAATACGCGACTGCTTATTTAGAGTGAGAATCTGCAACTGCCATAGCCTGAAATTATTTTTGTAGGAGGTAAAACCCGGAGATCTTCTTTAGCGGGAAAACAGGGCAGTAGGAGACGTCTGCATACAGGCTACGTTGTAGCCAACGTACCCGCGATAAATTTCAGTTCTCCTGTTCGATTTGTTGCGACTTACATGCTTGTGACTTGGCTGAAGTCCTTGCGTGACTTCTTCGTAGCCACATTGCATGACTGGTGCTTTTTCTTCTCAAATGGCGTTCCAAATTGATTGATGACAATCATTGAATGGTTGGCACCCCATTAGAAACCGCAGACTGAAGTACTTCCGCGCGAAGACAATTGGTTTTCAAGGTTTCTAAAAATAATTAATTAACTCGTTTTGAAAACAAAGTATGTATTCTTCTCGCGGATAACTGGGTTGATTTTTGCGACCCGCAAGTCTTACATTGAAACCTATCTTGTTATTAAGGCCAAGAATCGTAAACTTTTCATTCCGTTATTTTATTTGATATGTCGTTATATAAGAATGTAGATAATCAGAGGTCACCGCACACGTGCCTGGGGCATGCATCGGGCAAAACATTTTTTTCCTCCTACAAAGATCGTATGACAAAAAATGTATTATTTGTAAGCAAAAGCAACATTGGTTATTGGGAGAGATAAATATAGTTTGAAAAATAATCCTCACATCCTGGTGACAGCCATATAGTTCATGTGGCGTGACCATCTCCGGACTGTCATAACAATAAAACTTCAGACAAGATCTCCTGTAAACTTCAAATTCAAGATCATCTCTTTCAATGTTCACTTAGAGGACGTAGATTTGTTCATTGCTTTTTCACTGATTGTTTGTGTTGTGCATTTCATCACGCAGACAAGAAGCGAGAACTTCCGAGAAAAAAATTATGGATTTGAGCCAACTATGCAAAGACGATCAAATTTTTATTCAAGGAACGAAGGAATACATCGCAATTGCTTTTTTTCACATCTTGAAAAGTACCATACGTTCTAGAAATGAAAAATGAGAAAATAGTTCGCTTTGAAATATGTTCTCTTCAAATTACTCGGGAATAAAACCGTTTGAATTGCGGTACGTTTGCCAAGACAAAATAAAACTTGGCTCAAGAAAAACTGTCTCACGTTTCCTGTAACAATCAATCGCCACTCCCTCCCCTCCCTCTCCTCTGCTGTATCCCCGCTAAATAACTTCTATACCTGTAGACAGAGAGTGCTACAAATTCTATAATTTGTAAGCTGTTTGTACCTTTCCGACACCGACATGGTGGACGAGGGGTGTCTCTTGCCTTCGGTTCTCTCTTAATCCTGACCTGCAAATCGTCCTACACAAAGACAACACGGAAATAACTATCCATTCTCACGCAGATGAATATCAATTATGGTTTTCCATAGGCCAAAATGTGTGCACTGTCAAAAGATGAGGATATAACGAGGTCCCTGAATGACGTTACGTTAAGACCTGGTCTGACGTTAACAGAGGTCACAGGTAGCGTACAATGCTGTTGTTTGAAACGCACTTCTTGTTGCACTCAACATTGCAATGGAATGTATTTTTCTTGTCTTTGGCGCAAGACGCGCCATGGACGTCTAAGATGATATATTATTTCGCAAAGACATTTAGATATATCAAACCTCTATTCTGATAAGCCTCTGACGAGTTTTGCTGGTTTCTTCGCTGGATATTTTGTCCTCCTCGGTTCTGCGTCGAATCTGCTCTGTGACGGATTCTAAATGGGTAATCTTCACTTGCTGGTCACCAAGGTGCGATTTTAGGACAACAATCTCGTGCAAACAAAACAAAAATGCCGGGAATAAAGTCACTAGCGTCACAACGAGGGCGATCAGTGTCCACCACGGTAAAACGACGACATTTTTGTGAGTGTTATGCATTTTGGTCGACTCTAAGGTCTCACAGCTTTCCTAGAAATCACCATTGTCGTCACTACGGCTTAAATATCAGATGTGATTGAAATTTTATGAGAACACTAGGTCACGTGACATGGATAACAATCAATAATCTATTGTTTAGTTTGTTTACCACTAGTTACCATTCCTTACTGTTTTGTGCGCTCTTTGTATGAACTGTAGTTTTCTTCACTGACGGGAGGCATACGTCTATAGTTAGAATGTAACCTGTGTCACGCCAGTCACGCAACTAGCGTATTGCAGGCTCTCGGATATTGGGGGCAAGCGAGAACCTAGCCGGGTTGAATGAGGAAAGTGTTCACTCACTTTTTTCTTCCCTCTTTGTTTCGCTAGCCCTACCTACTCTTAGAGTATGGAACAGGCTATCACTGAACGAAAATAAACCGTGTATGGTAAAGATGAAAGTGGACTACTGTATCCGTCTTACTATATCTACATGGGTAACGTTAACCGTGCATAAACCCAGGTGATCGTGAAAACTTAAAACTACCTGTAATCATCAGGGTATTGTAGGGAGTTAAATAAATAACCGTATACAGAAACGCTCCATTAAACACTTAGAGGCAGCTGCAGATCTCCCATTTTCGTACCGCGCGACAATGACTTAAATTATTGAGAAATAGGACAAACTGACTAATCCAGGCAGACCCCTGCCCTTTATCACGTTACCACTTGAGCAAACTTCCCCTGAACCTAAACTGAGCCACGCATTTGACGAATGCAGTGTTGGCTTTTAAACCTGATATGTGCATTTTGGGCTACCTCTACTGCTGCAAAGAATGAGGGATACTAAAAGAAAAAAAAACGTACTCTGAATCGTAATCTGTGGCGAACCGGATTACACATGCGCAGAAGCGTATGATACGCTTCTGACATGCGTAAATCGCACGCACACTTGTTCGGTTTCTTTAATGATTGTTGTAACCAATCTGTAGCCTTCTCTTCTTCTTACTGGCAACCAAAGACTCACAATTGCAATAGCTTTCCGGAAGCAAATTTTGCTTTTGATTAATATTTCACCTTCGTTTGTCCTTCGTACGACTAATGGGCGACAACTATGGCCAATTCTCTCCTGACCAAAAAGCCAACCTCGCTACTGCTACGGATAAGGACAACTGGAGGAAGCTTTCAGCCGCCTACGCTGCGGCTCGTGCGATCACGCGTTCCTGTAATGTCGTGTAATGTAATGTAAGACTTGATTTAAAAGCACGGAAAAGTATCAGTTAAGCTAAAAGTTAAAAAACTACAACTCGTTACAACTGTTTTACATGATTGCCGTGTGGGCATCCGATATGTCAGATACCTTCTTGATCAGTTGTTTAAATTTCCCAACAGGGCCAGCATTCTTAAAGTCCTGGGGCAAATTATTCCGTAAACAGGCTCCGCTATCATGATAACAGAAGCTAAATTTCAAGTAATTAGTATTTGGTTTGGACAGAGAAAGTTTTCCCTCAAGATTTCTCGAGTTTTAATAACCAGCGTGACGTTGAGTGAAAAGATATTCCGGGGCAATTCTTCAGGTGAAAGACGCAGAGAGGGATCCTGAGGGGAACGAGTTTCAAACCAGACACATCCCCAGAACTCTTACGGCATCTTTTAGGCTCATGAGCAAAAACGTAGAGCCTATCTAGTGCAACGGCCTGGAATTGTGAAAACGGAGCTCGGGACTGGGGAGAGACCGCGCTAATCAAACACTTTCTTTGCGCGCTGTGAGTTCTCGCTTTCGGCCATTCCGCGAAAAGAAAGGAAAACTACCAGTTTAAAGTCATTTGTTACTGAGTAGCATTTGAAACAAAAGTGTAAATGTTCACTATTGAGCTACCCTTCAACCTTGCTTTGATACTACAGCTTTAAGAGAAAAAACGGCCTCTTGATTTAATTTTAATTGTAAATCCCAAAGAATCATTCTGCTAGCCTTAAAGACACTACAGACATCACACAACTAGACTTTCGTAGAAAGTCTTCCTATACGAAATTCTTCAACGAACCGAATCTGATGTATTCAACCGCAGAATATTTATTTATGGTATAAAAAATACGAAATTCATATACAATAAAAATAGGTATGAAAATACATTGGTAGAGACTTTTTCCCTTTTCTTACAACAGATGAATTGTTCCGTAACTTTTCATCTAAATAGGATGTCGAGAGGGTTTTCTCGCTAATACTGCAGCTGTGTGTAACATTTCTGTAAAGTTTAAGTCGCTGTTTATCCAACAGTACGAATGCAATTAAGTGTAATGTAACTACACGGGATACAGTAAAAACGCTCCAAAGAAGCTGGCGTCCGTTTTCATGCTGTAATGCCTGATGAACGGTATACGAACAGAAATGGTATCATTGGTCTGCAGCAGAAAAACTCCGCCATGGTACTTTGTGTTGTACTTTGCGCTGGACGTCACAGAGCTTCCTACACTTTCCATGACCTTTCCGTTGTTGATGTATGTGTGGTGAGCCATCACTGGCAAGCGGGAATCGTAGTAGTACATTTGGCTGTATATGAAATAGTGACCGGCTTTGGCGACTCTGATAACACCCCTTTTGTACTGTATGGAGCCCAGCTTGTGACTGACAATCCAGTTAGTTATGAGTACGTGAACTGTGATGTAAAATGAGATAGTTCATTAATTCGAGTAGTAAAATCCCGTAGAGCTTTTGTTCTCACTGAGAATAAGAGAGTTAACAAAATGTAGCAGTTCTTACAGGGTTTGCTGAGGCTTGTTCCATCTCCGGTCAGGTGAACGCTTTCTGCGACCTGAACGAACAAATTCAAGTGGCTTAGTTCAGTTGTGATTAGTTAAACCACGGATACGTTCTCACAGGTACCTTCCGCTTAGGCAGAGCAGCACCGGAGGCAGATGCTTTACCGGCATATCGCTCGTACGTAATCCGGGCTCTGTATCATGAAGCAGTAGGTGCAACACCAACCTCGTTACCAGGGCTTTTCTTCGCCCTCTCCTCGTCGGAGAAGAGCCTTGGGAACGAGTTTGGTGCAACACTACTTCCCGGCCGTAAACAGGATTATCTAAACAGAGGATTTTTGTCACATGGGCTTAAGAATAGAATTCTTACCGGTGTTGGCGGTGTTTTTACTTCCTGTCCTGTCAAATATAAACAGATACCAGTACGTAGTTAATGCCTTCATGCGTGAAGGGGTGATTACAAAAGATACCAAAAATAGGGGAGAAAAAGTTACTTTAAAATGCCCCACTGAATTAAGTATTTCTCTCCTAAAGCCAATGCCTTGGCTTCTATGGGTGAACTTTTGATGGGTTCTGTTTATTGGCCGGAATGATTATGGGAAATGTAATCTCAAGTCCCTATGTCTCCCTCAGCTGATTAGCAACCGAAGTTCATTATCAGTCATCGTCACCACCATTATCGTCGTCGACATCATCATCATTCGACTTGAGCGATAAGGCGAGGATCAAAACTGTTGTATCCTGACCTGGGACCCAGTCTTCTCTTTGTCCCACCTTTCTGTCGTCATCAACAAACAGAACCGTTTCGATATTAATGATCCTGACAGCATGCGTTACGCATGCTACATATTAACCTATCAACCTAGTAAATGAACTAAGTCGCCACCAGCCTCCCAGCAGCGCGGTGACATCCACCCGGAGCGACTGTACGGGTGGTCTTGACCTAGATTCCCGTCTTTTCTTAATCTAAATTTCGTGACACGCTTAGTGAACACTACTTCTCGTGTAAATCATACCTTGTATTCCAGGAACACCAAGCAAAAACGCACCGAAAAAGCTCCCCTCGCTATCCATGTAGTAACTCTTGGTGTATGGAATGCGAACCGAGACAGCGTCGCCTTCCCGAAGTAAGAAAACTCCGCCATGATACTTGGTGTTGTATTTCTTAGAGGTGCTTGTAACGCTTCCCATACTATGCAGAACCTTTTCATGATTGATGTAGGTAGAGTGGCCCATTTGTGAAGCAGTACCGTCATAGTAATACATTTGACTGTATATGAAGTAGTACCCAGTCCTCTTGACCTCAATGAATCCAGCTGGGTCGTGGTACGAGATATTGCCTTCTTTGTGCCTCAACGCCCAATTGGTTACAAGATGTGAGGAAGCTATAAATGAATTAATTTGAGGGTCTTAATAACAATTAAGAGTGGGAAAACTTTCAAAAGCGCTGAAAGAAAGATAGCCTCTAGGAATCCCTGGACAATTTTACTCGTCTGACTTGATCCATTAATATTATTATGACAGAACCAACACTGAAAACGATGAAAAATGACTTGGAACGAACAGCTGAGGGAAACTGGTCACCATTTCCCTTAAAGGGTTCCTCCACTCTTACAACGAATTGACGCTAAATTGTAGGCAATAATTACTATATTTCAAATTTTGTTTTAAAACGTGGATATAACATTTAAATGAACAAAAAAAATGGATATCATCATCGCCTATTTTCGCTTTTAAATTTCCCGGCCGCGGCCATTTTGGATTTGATGACGTGTAATGGTTGCCCTATTGTTTAACACAAATGATTTTCTGCTTCATTTGCTTCATGACAATAGCTGCACTGAACCATTACTCGTCATCAAATCCAAAATGGCCGCGCCCGCCACAAAATTTGGAAGCTGGAAATTATTTGCAACAATTTAGCGTGAATTTGTTGTAAGAGTGGAGATTGCCTTAAACTCCCTCCTCCCTTGTCAAGGAAAACGATCAGCTGGGATATGGGATATTGACAAATATAATATCGGCATTCGAAATTGCTTCTTATATTTGTTTTCTTACGATTCTTTATTCTTGTTCCATCACCAACCAGATGAATGCTTTCAAGACTCTGAAAGTTACAAAACATATTAACATCTCATTAATGTATCCAATATCAACTAAAGTTTTAAGAGAAACTGAATGCTGTCCAGTAATCACTGAGCAAATTTAGTGCTTACCACAAATCCGGGGGGGCCCGGTGGTCCTATGGGTACAAAACTTTACAGTAAGTTCAGAAAATTCACAAATATTTAAGGGTTACAGGACGTGTTTCACGAATCATTTTATTGTAGCATCACACTGAGAGAGTCTCTGAATATTTTGAACCAGGTAATAATAATAATAATAATAATAATAATAACCTTTCTTTACCCTCGGTAGTATTTGTAGCGCAAGGCTAGTGGGGCCGAGCAAATACAGAAACAAATAATCCACATAAACATAACATGATAAGGATTCCAACTGGCCGGAGGCAAACCAGTTGGCTATTTACAAGGATGACGGAGGAGTTGAACCAGGGACTACCCAGAACAGCACCAGCTAGTGGCTGGAGCGGGATTTGAACCCAGGATGACCGCATTGAAATCCAGCGCCCCAAACCACTCTGCCATCCTGCCTCTGATGAATGATGTTGTGGGGGAGGTACAGAAATCGAGACATGCTTTTCGGAATTCCTCTTCGGTCTTGTCTTCGGACATCCTCCATCTTATGAAACATGAAACTCGACTTGGTTTACCATTCGAGGCAAAGAAAAAATCTTTTGACCTCGGTGGGAATCGAACCCACGACCTCCGGATTAGATCTACCGTTACTCTGCCGACTGAGCTACAAGGTCGCACAGAGAAAGTCGGGGACGATTTAGGTGGTGAATCGCGGCGAAGAGAAAGTAAGGGTACATATGAATGTTGTGCCGCGTAGCACTAGGAACACAAATAGTGGAACAGAGAATTAACTCTGAAGTGTAAATTAAAGTGCTACTCAAACCCATGAATAACCCACTGGGCGTTAGCCCTAGTAAAGGGAAACAGGGAACCACACGAGGCAAAGAAAAAATCTTTTGACCTCGGTGGGAATCGAACCCACGACCTCCGGATTAGATCTACCGTTACTCTGCCGACTGAGCTACAAGGTCGCACAGAGAAAGTCGGGGACGATTTTAGATGGTGAATCGCGGCGAAGAGAAAGTAAGGGTACATATGAATGTTGTGCCGCGTAGCACTAGGAACACAAATAGTGGAACAGAGAATTAACTCTGAAGTGTAAATTAAAGTGCTACTCAAACCCATGAATAACCCACTGGGCGTTAGCCCTAGTAAAGGGAAACAGGGAACCACACGAGGCAAAGAAAAAATCTTTTGACCTCGGTGGGACTTTCTCTGTGCGATCTTGTAGCTCAGTCGGCAGAGTAACGGTAGATCTAATCCGGAGGTCGTGGGTTCGATTCCCACCGAGGTCAAAAGATTTTTTCTTTGCCTCGTGTGGTTCCCTGTTTCCCTTTACTAGGGCTAACGCCCAGTGGGTTATTCATGGGTTTGAGTAGCACTTTAATTTACACTTCAGAGTTAATTCTCTGTTCCACTATTTGGTTTACCATTCACCTATTATCATGTTTAGTAAACGTTTGTATTGTACGCGATGAATTACTATGTGTAACAAGGCTTGTCAATGACCGTACTGAAAATAAGCATTTTATCTGACCTGGAATTCCCTTGGGTCCCTGCAGACCTTTTATTCCACGATCTCCCTTGATACCCGGCGGCCCTTGCAGTCCTTTTGAGCCTGGAAAGCCAATTGCTCCTGGAGAACATGAAATGTATCGCAATGATTGTGAAGGGAAAATCAATGCAACGACACCAGGCAATTTAGCTTTAGTTTTATAAATGGAATAGATGACAAGGCAGATTGAATTGAGATACGTGTTAGTTCATTGTATAAAACAAATAGAATGCTCGATGCACTGGATTCTCTGTTCCTTTTCGCTGTATAATTTCCTTAACTGTTCCGTATTCCTGTCACACTTTATCAAATATTTGCTCATTCATTTTTTCTTTTTAAAATCCTGTCAATCCTTCCAGTAGACTCAATCGGAATGTGATAAAGTAGTGTTTTGAGTTGTAAACATCACCTGGGAGACCACTTGGTCCAGGAGGGCCGGCAGGGCCAGTTCTTCCCCTCTTTCCCCTCCGTCCTGTGGATAAAATAACATTATTTGTCAGTTGGCTCGGTTTCCTTTGTTCTTTTCAGGGGAATATATCACATAACCTCTGATAATTAATCACTGTCTGAAAAGTTGGTGGCGGCTTTGATTGTAACGGGAGGGGGCGGGGCTGAAACAATAGCAAAACAATGCAATATATATTTCCCCTGCTCATATTCCCTTGATTGTGATTGTGATTGTGATTTAATATTTAGCAAATTTCTACTCCTTTGGTTTCATTTCATATTGAACACAACTTTACAATTTGTGAAAGGAAACTGGCCTTCCTGGCCTTCGATTATAAACAGTTTCTTTTGTCAGGAGAGGAATTTAATAGATTTAAGCGAACTTTCAGCAGGCAACGGTAACGCTCATGAATTCAAATTGTTGTGGAAACAAAACTAGTCTGAAACAGCTTCTCCTACATATAACTGCGGCCCACCTGCTTCCAAACGAGGAGCATCATCTTGTAGTAATAAGCCGTAAACCTGTAAGGACACTGGAATCGAAAGACCCTGAAAAGCTATCCTGGGTTAAGAAGACTTCATCTTCACTATCCGTTCATCGTTGTTTACAATGCTAGCCGAGAGCTCACATTTCCTAAAGTTTAACAGCAGCCGTTCAACCACGTGTAGTGCACTGAATGCACTGTTTAAGCAAAAGTAACAAACATGTTTTATTACGCATACCAGCGAACAAAAGAAAATACCTATACACATCGTTCTGTGCACCAGAAAACAAAACACGTTGTCTACGTATTGTAAAAAATTCAGAAAACGGGAAATCAGAAAAAACATGTTTATAGTCGAAATCTCACAATCTGCCATCAAATATAAATCCAACTGAAGTAAAACTCGACAAAGTAGAAAATAAGTTGTTCGTTATTTAATGGCCTTTTATTTCTTTTAGAAAACCTCACCAACTGACAAATACTGAGCATGTTATTTATCTGTCCCTCGGGGGTATGTGATATATTCACCTGGTACTGCCCCTCAGGCTGCGCCCTCGGGGCGGTACCAGGTGAATATATCACATACCCCCTCGTTCCAGGTAAATAACACTCACATAACATAAACAACAACAATAACAACTGGTGAGATGGGTGGGGGAGAGGGTTAGAAATGTTGAGGGATAGAATTGGCTACATTACATGAAGTATATTTAGGAACTGACTGCAGCTGAATACGGTGTCAGTTTGATTTCGCCGTATTTTCTTTCTCATGAACTGCGCATGGCTGTGCTTTGTTGGTTTGAAGCTCTTTGAAATACTAGCCAATTCTTTTACAGGTCGGGTCAGTCTACTGGATTGTTATAGGGTGCCGAGGTTCTTGGATTCAGAGATTAAAAGTGCAATGTTTTTGTATGAAGCACGGTCATAATGTATAATACCGCGTATCTAAAGCTCGTTTTCATTGATTGTATTCTGCTCAATTGCAATGCGAAAGTTGGGTCTGATAACAGGTTAATTCTCGTCAGGATTAATACCTTGAAACACTGGAAGTATGAATTATGGTTTGACTAGAACATAGTGAACTCGGAACTTGGTCATTTGAACATTGTACAACCTAAGGTTTCGCATTTCAAATTTTTCTGCCCCAAGGGTCAATGTATCACCCATGTAAAATGTTTAGATGATCCGAAGCCTGCAAAGGTTACTTAGTATTGTAGAAATAAAAGATTTTTCCAGTGAGACTATCTCCGCAGAAAGCAAAGTCATCGCTTTAGTTCCAGTACTTGAGGTTTCGGGGTCGCGGTTGGCGAGAAAAAAAATTCCCAAGTGACGTGGTCAAAGTAAGGAAAGCCCCCCCCCCCCCCCCCTCCCTCCATGTCATTCAGCCTTCTTAGTGTGCCCTTGTTTGAACTTGGGCTGCGTATCATTCTGATGTGAATAGGTTGTTAGTTTTCCTTTATATTTAGACAATTTTAGTCTCTGCAACTCGTATTTGTGAAAAACACTGGGACGCTTACCCACGCAAGTGCAGGATCCTTCGGGGTTTCTCCGAATTCGCTCCGTTTCTGACCCCTAGGAAATTCATGCAGTTTGGTCAACTCATCTGGTTCAGCGGGCTCCGTATCTGTTGTATCACTAATAAACTGAATTAGAGAGGTTGCAATGACTCCGCAGAAAAGCCTGTAAGAGTAGATTAAGCTCCTTTACCTGGGTAGTGGACGAATCTTTTCCGCTTTGTAATGCCTCTATGACCTTCTGATGCTCACGGATTTGCATCTTCATCCAGGAGATTTCTCTGTGCGTATAGATACCGAACAATATTCCTGAGCAGGCTAGCATCAAACAACATAATAAAACTGGGAGTAGTTGAGCCCGAGATTGTGTTTCTTTCTTTTCCATCACATAAGCACTGGAACGCTTACGCACGGAAGTGCAGGAAAAGCTGCTGGAACACAGAGACAACAGATTGGAGAACAGACAAATAGCTTTGGGGAAATTCTCGGAAAAAAAACAATGTCACGCGGTGATGTCTTAGCCAATTAAAAACGTAATTCAACGATATCGAGACAACGTGTGAGAACCGCCTTTACATCACGCTGTTTTCGTGATTTTTCAATTCTAACGGTGAAAACATAACAGCTCTTTCCAGAAGAAATTTTAGTTTTTGGCTGTATTACCCAAGTCCGTCTTTAAAAGGAAGGCTTTGGAATTCTAAGGACTTAAATTCTAAACGATGAGCGCGTGAACATTTCGTGATCGACGAGAATGCGATTGTGTCAGGAATTGTTTACGCGGTGCCCTAGACTAAAGGTTAAAATGACAGTGAAAGGGGATTTTACCGTCTAGCCACTTTCAGTTTCTCAGAACAAGCGGAAGCGGGTTGAACCTTTGAACCCCCCCCCCCCTCCCCCAACACACACACACACACACACATGCTCCACCGTTCATTTGCCAAACAAATGGTGCGTTTCTCTGCTGAACTGTAAAAGATCAGTAGTTTCTGCAAGTACCGGAGATCCAAAGAAACGCCTATCACAAAACCCCCAAAGCAATAGTAATAAAATGTGCACCGGTGCCTATATGCTCAGGTACATGCAAAAGCACCTAAAAGATTGTTGTCAGTGATCGAATTCGTACAGTTTATACCAGTCAAATTACTTCCACATTTGTTCAGAAGGTAACATTTTGTTCTGTTTTAATACAGCTATTAACAAGCAGTGGCCAATAGTTCATCAGCTGTAAAAGTATATTCTCAAACAAGCTTAGCTGAAAATACCGTCAACAAAACGGTTTACGGTACCTTAAAAAATACTTATATCCCATATCAAATATACAGGCTGGATATGTGTAAACTACCAGCGCGCTATCAGTACAAGTTCTTTTAAAACAATTACAAATTCATTTTCCTTATAACAACATAAACGAAGGACTAAAGATTATAACAGATCTCACATAGCAGGCACATCCGAAGCGAAATCATGCCGAGTTAATATTCATGTGATGGTAATTTACTATCTTTGGATTCCAAAGGTTACAACGTTAGCGCTATTTACAGGCTTATTATCATCAATACCTAACTGGAGTTTAGTATCTGTAGCCAGCTGTAAATGAACGTTGTCACAGACGTTTTCAAACTACCTTTTTTGAGTAGTGCGACAGTAAACTTTACCCTTGACGAAGCGTTTCTGAAGAATATCTACTTCAATTAATCCCTTTACCTCAGATTTTACCATGTTGCTAATTTGGACTCGCTTCTTTAATCTAGCTTGCTACTTCTCGTAACGTGACCGCTCATTAGCTGCCACTCAAAATTGAAGTTAAAAACACTGCTATAAAGTCTTCGATTCCTTAGCATACATTGGGGTTAGCATCCCATTTCGGCTCCTCATGGATTGATGTTTTTCAGTTCTTAAAAACAGTAAACGAGAAGTTGGGCGGAAATGAAACTCTCGCATGTTACTATTTGTCAGTTTTCTCTTTGCCGGCTGCATTCGTAATGAGCCCAAATACCGTCTATCTTTAGTTGAATTGAAAACATTTAGTTCGATCGTAAGCTTAGGCGTAGCACTTTCACTTAACAGTCAAACGTTCGTCTGTGTCACCTGACGTTGCTTCTGGGAAAGTGAAAGGTGGAAAATCCTGCGTATATTACCATTCAAACGAAAGTACCTCAGCATGCAGCTCTCTTCTGTGGTGTTTGTGCTGTGCAAGGTGGTTCTTTTAACCTTCGTCGATGAAATCCTAAAATGTGACCACTGAAACGAAAGCTACAGGGCTGAACGTTCGTGTGGTGCAGTTTGTTGTGGTGCCAAAAGGGGTGTAAACATTTATTTCGGTGGATGAAGCTATTGAGCTCTTTCCTGTTGCATGATGAGCAATTTGTTTTTTTTTCCCTGTTTCATTCTTGGAAACTTTTAGACGTTGAGGGGTTATTACGTTACGGGATAAAGCAGAAAAGCACCAAAATAGCTGCAACTTGGATCCATTTTATAAAACCTTGAAAAAGGCGTTCTCACAGATATATGATCGGTCGCGTTCAAAAGCACCACACCGCCGTTATAATTGGTGCTGAACTTTTTGTCTTCGCTAACAACAGCGGATGTGCTCTGCAAAAATTTTCGGGAGTTAACATACAGCTGATGAGTCATCTGATATGCAAACCCGTCGTGATAATACATCTGGGAATACACGTAGTAAAATCCAGTTATTTGTATTTGAACAGTTCCATCACTGTACTGAAGTCTGCCTGATCTGTGCTGTACTTTCCAGCTCTTGACTGTCCGTTTAGATACTGTGTGAAAACAAACGAAGTTTTTGTTTGAACATCCATTGTCAGGGATGGGAGAGAAAGTTGATAAGCGTTCTATCTTAAGAATTTTACAGGGTGATTCAAATTATTGACAGTCGAAGCTCCAATAAGAAAAGGGTCGTCGAAAAATCTTTACTGTACTTTCGCACCTTTGATGACATCAGAACCGGCGAGAGGCACAAATCAGGCAGTATCGCGACCACGGGCCAAGAAAGCCCAAAAAAGGTCATCCCGTAGGAAGATATTTACCGGAGAAAAGGTACAACGTAACATTTACCACCTTAAAAGCTTCAATTACCTAGAAAAAAAAACAAGTGCTAGAGATAAAACCAGGTACACAACTTATTTTACTCTCTACGCAAGGTCTGTACTGCTAAACCAGAGCTAAAATAATTTAGAGTGGGGTGAATACGAATTGTAACTTGTAGTAAACTACATTTAGCCCCTGTTCTAAGACAGAAACAGCCGAGATCACATTATTCATAGTAACACTTGCTATAGACCTTTCTATAGTGGTGGTTGGGACCTATTTTAAAAAGTCAGAAGTTTTGGGATTCTTCGCCTTTGCTCTCTTTCATGTTTAATTCATCAGGTGAAGCAAAAACGCTCCGAAAAAGCTTCCCTCGCTATCCATGTAGTAACTTTTGGTGTATGGAATGCGAACCGAGATAGTGTCGCCGTCACGAAGTAAGAAAACCCCACCATGATACTTGGTGTTGTATTTCTTAGTGGCGCTTATAACACTCCCCATACTTTCCAGAACCTTGTCATGATTGATGTACGTATAGTGAGCCATTTGTAGAGCAGAACCGTCATAGTAATACATTTGACTGTATATGAAGTAGTACCCAGTCCTCTTGACCTCAATGAATCCAGCTGAGTCGTGGTACGAGATATTGCCTTCTTTGTGCCTCAAGTTCCAGTTAGTTATTCGGTGGGAATCTGGTAACGAAACCGCATCATTTCGTTAGCTTCAAGTCGCTTGTTCTTTAACTTGGCGTAAAATACTAGGGCTACGTGGGTAGCCGATAAACATAGGTTTTTGTTTCGAAAGGAAACCCGAAAGGATGAGGCACAACCCGCGTATTATGCAACGTCGCGGGCATCTTCCATCTTTTATAATTAACTGACAAGACTGAGCCAATTGGAAATGGTTGGGTTATTTGGAAAAGCCGCCTTGACATAAAGTTCAAAATAGCACACTCTGCTATTCCAGTGGGTATATACATATCATTTTTTAACTGTCTATTGTGGTCAGCCAGTTCTTGCAGATGAACAAAACTTCACATTTAGAAACCCAAAAAGCATTGTTGAAATCTAGCGCTCTTATGCAAGACAAAAGAAAAAAGGCATTACTTGGATTTTTAATCCTCGTCCCGTCACCGACAAGATGGATGCTTTCACTCATCTGAAATAACAAAACATGATAAATGAAAAAGGAATCTGTGGCAAGAATGACTTACTACAATATGTTTAAAAAGACGAATGTGTCATCATGATGTCTCACCGAAAATCCAGGGGGACCACGCGGACCAGCTGCTCCTGAGTGAACAACAGCATGAAACATTGTCAATAATGATGATGACGATGATGATGATGATGATGATTAATTAATAATGTTTTGGGGCCTTTATATGCACAGTTCTCCATATTGCCTTGCTCCCCTTCGATGTAAAAACAGGTACAATGGATAGCGAATTGCTAGAAAAATCGGCTGGCAAATACTTTAAGTGATAGACAATAATTCCACACATAGAGGAGTAGAATTACTCGTAGTCACTTCTTACTTGGTATTTTGCAATTCACTAGGTGAAGTAACACTCTCATTTATTCAATAATAAGTATCCTGCAATGAACTAGCACCCCCTCCCCTCCCCCCCGCCAATCCCATCCGGGGTTGAGTAGTAACTTTATGCAATCCTAGTCACTTCTAACTTCGTTCCATGTGGTCTGCCCATGATTCGTGTGTGCGATTTAGGAAGTTTTCCTAATTATTTTTGAGTCGTAATTATTTTGTCGAGTTCATCTGAGAGAGACCTTACTGGTAAGCTTTAATTGAAAAGTTAAAGCTGCTAACCTGTTTCTCCTTTGGGTCCTTGAAGGCCCAATTCTCCTTTAGGCCCTACACTACCCGGGTCTCCTTTGTTCCCTGGTGACCCAGGAACTCCGTTCTCACCTCTAAGGCCTTGAGAACCTTTCGGACCAGCTTTACCTGAATATGACGAATCAAATGACAACAACCGTCACGATTCAGTTCAGTTCTTTTGTTTCTTATCAGAATGATTAATGTATCTCGTGTAACATGAACGAAATATCACAGTACCATAAATACGATATTCCATTATTAAAGCGAAAGTTACGTGCATATGCCATAACATCAACATTCGCTAAAGCTAAGAACCATTTTTTTGTTGTTAAGGGAAGGCAGAGAGGGGATTGGGGAAATACCAAAACAAATCTTTGCAAAACGTCTTAAAGCCTACGATACACTAGGCGATTTTATACGCCGATCGCGGCGAATTTGATCGCCAGCGAATTTCGCTGGCGATTGATGCGGGCACACTAGGCAAAGTGTGCCTGGTGTAGCGATCTGCCACTCCAGTTTTGTTCCCATGCTCCGTCGAGGGCATCATTCCCGTAGTTGTCGGCCATTTTGAAAAGTCATGTGATGAAATCGCCCAATCTGATTGGCTGACTTTACTGGCGATCGCGGGAACGGGCACACTAGGCGAATGGCGGCGAATTTAATCGCCGTTATCTGACATGTCAGATAGCGGCGATTTTACACGCCGATTGCCGCGATCGGCGAAAGTCGCAATCGCTGCACCGGGCACACTAGGGGATTTTCGCCGATCGCCGGCGATCGGCGTATAAAATCGCCTAGTGTGTCACCCCCTTTAGAGTATAAAAAGATCTTAGTTGAATATATTTTACTTTACACTTTAGCCTCCCCAATTAGAAGAGCGCTTGTGCTCGGCGATTAAGACTTGAGACTTAATTCGTTCGTTCTTTCGTTCGTTCGTTACGCAGCCTAAGAAGTCAAGATATATCTTTCAAATTAAAGCAAGTAGGTTTGTGACAAAACGAAATTCCGGGCAGACGAAGTTGCTCAAAACACCCCCAATCCCACCCCTCAATCCCCTGTTTTGCCCCTAAATCAGAAGCCCATGGCTACTTGATCATCGTGAGTCTTGGTTATCTTGAGAGATTTGGAGTTAATCTTACTAAGGAAGCTTTACATGGTAAAGTAAGTCGGATCATTCAATCAAGCTCGGCACTTTTCAAGGTTTTTCTTTTTATCTCGCTACTCTTGCAGTGTTAAAGATGACAAAGCCATGCCGTTTTAAAGGAAAGGAGATGCCAAGAGAGGGTTGTTACAACGAGGAAACGTAAGTTTCTTTCAGTTGCCATTAGAAATACTTTTTAAATCCATTGCGTCGTGTCTTGCTAGCGCTCTGCGTATTTCGCCCTCCAATTCTTGTCGAGGTAGTAAAGGCTTGAGTCTGACGTTTAGTCAAATCGCTCAAGTCTCCCTTGGTTTAGTTAGCCTGATAGTGTCAACTGTTGTACGTGACAATTGTAAATAACGAAGCGCGAAACTTTATGCGCGCGCCTGAGGTATGTGCTCCCCTGACAGAGAACCAGGTTCTCGTTACAGTGCGCATGCGCTTGAAACTCTCTGTGAAAACAAATTCGGTGATCGTGATCAATGTAAACTTTTTTCTGATTTCGAGACAAACAGAATATATATCCTCAGGAAATATAATAATTCTACAGGAAAACTCTTTCACCTCGGTAGGTGGTCTACAGAGACGTCTTGATCCAAAATAACATTAAATTATTAAGAGTATACATTATAAATATTAATAATACAAAAGTGAACACTAAATTATATAACTTAGGTACTTAAAATTTTGATCGTATGGTTTATTCGGTCTAGATACTTGTCATGATTATTGCCAGCTGTTTTCAATAAAAATTTCATCCAAAACGATTCAACTTTGCGTTGGATAATTCAGTTTCCATTTAGATCTTTGTTGTTATAGGTCTTTGAAGGCTTACTTATTACCAGTTCCCACACCAGTGGAAATAAAAGTGCTACTGAGAAAGTTGGCAAATTCCTCTCTCCTCAGTCCTTCCCGGTTGGCACTGCATTTCACGTATTGTGTTACATGAAGTACTGACCTGGTGTTCCTTGGGCACCATTTTCCCCTGGAGGTCCCGATGGTCCGGGAGGCCCCTTAGGACCAGGAGGGCCTTCATCACCCTTAGGGCCTTGATCTCCTTTGTGACCTGAAGGGAAGGTCCCATTTTTAATTGCGGACTAGTTATTGTTACAGGTACAATTTCAATGATTGTTCTCTCTTGTAGCGGTGTTAATGATAAAATGTATGATATAGGTTTGTCACAAGCTGTAGTCCCTTGAGATATAATCGTGGTTACGTCGTGAGACAAACGATAATACATTTCATCATTATTGTACCTACCATGATGAATAACAATGACTAACTTTTCTCCTTTGGCGAGTGCTTCCAGAACAAAACAGCTACGTGATTATGGACGAAAGGCATGCTGTTTTCCACAGAGTTACTTGGATTTTTTCTACAACTATCACTGTAAAGCAGGGAAAATATTACTTTTTGCGACTGTTTTCATTAGTGCAAATGGCTCTCAGCTTATCAAAGCTCGCGTAATATCTGGTTCATTTCGCAATTCGTTTTTGCGGATGGTTTTGTTTCCTGATCAGCGTGTGATCAGTTATTGTGAGCAGTGGCTATTACAAAAACTAACCTCGTTTACCTCTCTTTCCTCGGCGACCTGCAATAAGAGAACAACCGGTCACTGATTAGAGTTTGCAGAGAACAAGAACGTAACTTAACACCGGAGGAAAACAGAAAGCGAAGTATTACACGGAAGAGTTTTCGCATCTTATTTTAGTTGTTACACGTTTCATTTTTCTTACACTTTCAACGAAATTTGATGCTCCGCTTGTCCATGTATTCCGAGAGTCCCGTTCACATATATTTTTATATGACACGGGTCACTGTCAGTCACTTCATTTACACGTGTTTATCACATGGAACTGACCTTTTCATAATTTCGACCTTTGGAATATTGTCAGAAACTTTCTAACAGCTTGTTTCATTTTTGGTCACAATGATATTCCTCCTGCTACTATGATGTAATCATCGATGAAATATGTCTGTCTTCACGTTTATTCGACCTCACAAGGTCATTCATTCATACAAATTGAACCACTGCTGGATTGAATTTAAATATCTATTATCTCGTTTTGTTTTGAAGCAAATATCGTGACGTTTTGTGCATCTATTGTTCCCTTTTTGCGTGGAAGTATTGTTGGCCAGCTATTTGTCTGTCAGCAAGATTGTCCTTCGTTTGTCTGGAGCAGTTATCGCGTACTTAGTGTGTCGTCAAATAGCTTCATGTTGACATTTTTAAAAAGCCACGAATATCAGTGCTTCATTTTGCGAACGGTTTCAATTCTTTTACCTCAGATCTTAGTAATCACTTAATTCTCTGTTTGGAACAAAGCTCATCTAGACACCGTTTCCGTCCAAATACCGTTTTATCTGGTGTTGTTCATTTGTTGTAAACAACTTTAAAATCGAGTATCCTGGTTTCCGGCTCAAAAGACTAAGTTCCGTCGAAATTAGGTTCGGGGGAGATCTAGGGAATGAACTCCATGCTTGTTGCTTTAGTAAAAACAATTCACCTCATTCGGAAGAGCCAAACAAAAAAAGAGAAATTCAAACTAACCGCTTTTTCGAACAAATGTGGTGGTCTGTCATGTTGTCGTTGCTTAGCAGTGTCAAACG
This sequence comes from Pachyseris speciosa, assembly GCA_016490735.1. Lineage (NCBI taxonomy): Eukaryota > Metazoa > Cnidaria > Anthozoa > Scleractinia > Pachyseridae > Pachyseris > Pachyseris speciosa. Next base: position 2,085,057 of record JAEMWC010000004.1, read on the forward strand.
AAAACTCAAAACATTAACGCAAGGTGCAGTCAACTCGCAGTCACTACACGACTGACAAGCATAAGAATATCATTCTCGGCAAGATTAATGAGGTTCAAAATTAATATTTACAGCGCAAGTTATACAGAGTGTATGTCGGTGCGTGATATCTCTAAAGATGTAATTAAGTGTTTAGATGTTATTTGGTAAATATAGCAAGTTAAAAAGCTAGACAAAATCCCTCTTATTATTGTTGTCTGTATAAAGGTAAACGAGACAGACAGTGAAACTAATATTCCCATTTCACTGTGATATCATGAATGCTGGCAAAGATAATCAAAGTGGTAATATTACATCGTCGCGCACTGCTGTGGCTGTTAATGGCAGTTGGAATTTCTCGGTCCTTCTTCAAATCAATCGGAGCCCATAAGTCACGACTAATGGCTCCAACACGGAAGTAAACAAACCAAGAGTTCAACGATTTTAAGCGTTCCTTATCAGTGATCACTGGCATCCATCGGGTTACTCCATGTCTACGAGCACGTGTAGTTTTTCGTCCTTTCTGCCTCAAACATGTGCCATAAAATGTATGAAAATTCATTTTCATTAAAAAGTGATTGCCTTTGGAAGCGTGCCCGTGGTCACAGCTGGGGGTCTGCTGGACAAAAAAGCCCTCCGCCGAAAAGTAATCCTTGGCAGTGCTCACCAATATTAACCACCCTTCTATATTAATACCTTGTTTTCAATTCAGTCGGCGATTAATTACCTTACAAAACTTTTATTTCGGTAGTAGCTCTTATATCATAAAAAAAATCACGGCTAATGTATAAAGTTCTAGCCCCCTTAAACCTGTCATCACCGAGTACAGGTAACAATATGTATTTAATACCTTGTAGACAAGGGCAGAACCCTTCCATCTGTCTTTTGTTCCTCTCCTGAACTGGAGGATCGGATAATGCAAGCTACAAAAAAAACAGAAAACAATTGCCTTGTATAGCTTCACCTTACTTATGCATGCATCAGTTCAAAGAAGCCTTTGATTACCTAATTCATGATATGATAACATTTGAATACGAAATTATCTAAAACGTTAACTTTGCGAAAACTTGAGCTGTGAAAATACCCTACCTTGGTTTTCAGACGATTAGATTTTTCCTCCAAAACGTGACCAGTTTCACCCACAGACTTCAGATCAGTTTTCTGAGCTGTGAAACTGTTTTCCAACTTGCGTACACGAGCTGCCAATTCGCCTGCGACTGTCTCCAGAGATTGTATTCTTTCTGTCTGCGCAACTGCTAAACGATACAGAGTCACCATGAAAATCGTGGCGAAAATGATGTATAGTGCAGCAATTACAATCCCGAAGTTAACTGCATAGCGTTGCCCACGTGGTTTTTCGTATTGGATCATCATTTAAGCATTGCTTTACATGGAAACTCTAAACGCCAAGGTTCACGCTTTGTTTTGGTTCGAGCGTGGCGGCTTCCGAAGAACACTTTCATTGTCCCACGCTTCACTGAGCTTTAGGAAGTTTCTCGGAAATTGTTCCTCCAAAGCGCATGTGCCAGCCTGATTGACAAGGCCGAGAAACTGAAATCTTTAAAACATCCTGGAACTGGATGTGCACCTTTTGTTGATAGATTACGAGAATCCAAGGAAATACAGGAATTAGGTGAAAATAAAGAATAAGGGCTTCAAGGAGATCAGCTTTCAGTTGCAGTCAAAACAAATCAAGGACTTCCTAATGACAATTTGCGCAAAAGGTAACATGGAGTGAGGGCTGAGGGTGAAAAAAAAAGTTATTTTTTAGTTGGTTTTAATTTTAGGGTCGTTTTAAAAAGCCCACCTTGTGTTTTGCGACCAACGAATTACCTTCTTGTCCCTTTTGGGGCAATGGATTACGGTGGTTTAGACGGTCAGTTTGCTCGTCGGACTTCACAATAAGACTTTCGTTTGGGAGAAGGCTGTTTCTAGGCTGGTCTGTCTTTGTATTCTTGTGTTGTTTCTTTGCCTAAAAACTTTACCAGTATTGCCTGTATTACCGGTGGTTAATATGCGGAGCAGGTTGTTTCGCTCTCTACCCGGGTATAATAATGGTTACCAATTGGGAGTGTTGATAGTCAGTTAATGCTGGGTAGCCTGCGATGTCCTAACATCTTATCCAGAGGGAATAGTGTGAGATGTTTTGTGCTACAGAAACTGGAGTCATCTGGTCATCTTCTCCCAGCATCACGTACCTTATCAAATCAGTTCATGACAATAAGTGAAATGATACCAGTACCGGATATTTGTAAGAAGGACAGCTAGGAAAACTAATCCATTCATGTTGATACTGGGGCGTAAAGGGTTGAGTGCCGACCAACGTGTGCTGCTTCAACGGCGCCTGTGTGACTTTATCTCTCTTTTGTAAAGCATTGGAAAACTGAATGAGGTCAATACGCTGGGAAATGACGGTTTTGTAAATGAAGGTTACCAGTTGGTCTTCAAAGTCCCAGACATGGAATTGGTCTCAGACCAGAACGCTGTCTTTTCTTTTGTTGTTTGTAGTCAGGGCTGTGGTTTGGTGGTGTAGTGCACCGGGAGTAAAATTACGCCAACTGTTACGTTTTTCTCTGACCACCTGCTACGTCCGACAACCTTGTTATGATAGCGCCTTTTTGGCTAGACAGTCTTTTGACCTACTCAAACGATTGATGGAACTACAGTGAAGTATATCCTGACTGAACGACGAGGCTCTTTTTCAAGTTTTCGCAATAAAACGTGCCGTGCCCTTCGCTCGAGCGTTCAAAATTGTTCAAATAGGAAAACAAATAGTTTTGTTATCCATTTCCCGGTCGGAGTCTTTTTTCCAGGGTGCCCCCAAGTTTGATGCTTCCTTTGCATACTTCTTGGTGCGCAAAGTGGTAGTTACGGGGAAGGCGTGAGTCAAGACTCGCTAGAACAATTCATTTATTAACTTAATTGCCACTTTTTTTTTATTTTCTCCGAGGGCGCTCCTTTCCTTCTGAACATAACGACCAACCGTCTTTCACGACGCGGAGGTGGATGGGAAACCAAACTTTTCATGGCATTGCCAACTCATGAAGAGCTTTGAGGCAGAGGATGTGATAAAGACAAAAACGGCAACAATAAAGCATACAAAAAGCTTCGTTTGCGTCATCGTAATTCCTTTCAGTATTGCAAAAGTATAAGATATTTTACAAATTCAACAAAAATAAAGAAAACGAACCGCGGCTCAAGCCATGAACTAAACTGATAACCATGATTTTCAACGCTTCACCTTACATTACTCTCCAGCCATGAATTGGCCGCTAGAGTTGCTCGACATGTTGAGTATGTTACTGATTGCTACTAAGTAGCTGTTTCCTGGGGTGTTGTTTATTAACTGTACCACGTGACTTTAAGTTCGAGGTTTTGAATGAAATCTTAAAGTATAACCACTCTACAGAAAGCTGTCGAGTTGTACTTCCTAATGGTTCTTTCAGGGTTTTTCAATATTGTACAAAACGATCTAAGAGCCTTCCTCATTTGCCCATTCGGGAATTCTTGTAATGAAAGTGTTAAGGCCTACTACAGCTAATAAGGCCCGCATATAATTATCTCTCAGGGATGAAGAAAAAACGCTCCAAAAAAGCTCCCCCAGGGTTGCATATTGAACTGCTTCGTGTAAGGTGAGCGGACAGAAATCGTGTCGTTAACTTGAAGTGGAAACACACCTCCATGGTACTTCGTGTTGAGCTTCCTATATTTTCCGATCACACTTCCTAAGCTGCCCATAACTTTCCTGTTGTTAATATACGTGTCGTGGGCCATTTGAGTTGTGTTACCGTCAAAGTAATACATTTGACTGTACACGAAGTAGAAGCCCCCTCTTTTAACCTCCACTTCGCCGACTGAGGCATGGTACACGATGCTGCCTTCCTTGTGCTTTACACTCCAGTTGGTAATACGGTGCCATTCTGAAAATGAGAACCAACAAGATCTGGGTTTCAGTGGAGTAGGATTCAAGTCGTTTCTTTAATTCGCTTTTAAAGTGAACAAATTCCGCTCTCCAATCACTTTTGTTCCGTGTCCAGATCATAAAATTCGCTACATTGATGACTTCTTGAACTGACCGATCAAAGCAAGATTTTACTCTATCCAGTTACAGTCACATTCACATTTCTGACCAGTAAGTTCACAGGTGATTTGTTGAAAGTTAGCATGTCTCTTTGATTGGCTAATTAACAATTAGATTATGAGCTCTAGATTTCTATCGCTTTCAAAACTAAACAAGTAAATGATCTAAATCCTCCTCACAGACACTTCGAAAACGCAAAGAAGCGGCCGCCATTTCGTTTTCAATCGCTACTCACTATCTATCACAGAAAAGATAGCGAGTAGCGTAGTCAATCAGAGAACGGCATTCGTGATAGAACGCTAGTTGATTTATACTAATGTGCATTAGTCTTTCGTTGGAAACTTACTTTGCTTTATGTGGTTTCCTTTTCCAACCAAGTGGATGCTTTCGCTTATCTGAAATTAGAGAGTAAAGTTTTTACCTCGCTGTTCTTTTATTTTTCGTTTACTCATCTGTAAACTGATCTTGCTCGACGTGTCAGTCCAGTTAAAATGGTTCAATGTTTCGAGCCTGACTGCTTTTTCAAAGAAGTCCATGGTGATACTTACCAGGTGTCCGGGTGGGCCCGGTGGTCCTGGAAAAAAAGACAGCGAATAAAATCCAAATGAAGTTTGGCAGTTTTCTTGAATAAAATTAATTAGAGCACTGCACCGGAATCGCAGAGGTCGTGGGTTCGAATCCCGTACAAGCCTGAATTTTTTTCAGGCTTTATCTTCACTACTACTTAAGTAGTGTTCATAACTGCGATGATCAGTCACATATCCATTCATAAAATTAATTAATCAACATAGGGAAAACAAAAATGTTCAACTTCGTAACAAATTAAGTTCGGAGCATCCTTCTAAATCATGGCAAAACCCCTTTCCGTAAAAATGGACCCAGACTCAATGCACGTTTACCATCCAACGTTTAATGTGCAAATAGTCGAAATTCAGTACATTTTGTGTCGTGCTGGTTTTGTGATACAATTCCCGACAACTAACTGAAGTTGATTATCACGGGATTCTCTTCGTATGCTGAAAGAGCAGCAGTCCCGAAACGCTAGCTAGTTCTGTTAAAGCTCATGCACAAAGCATTTCACGATGAGCTCCCACAAGTCCTATCAGATAATATTGTGATGAAACGCCCTACAGGTTACTCTTTACGTGCGTCAGACTCTCTAACGGTGCCTCGTTTCAGCTCTATCTATGGCAAAAACTCTATTGCTCATAGAGGCCCTGTACTGTGGAATATTTTAATTTCTAAGGATAAGAATTTTTCTAATGCAAGTTATAAAAACCTGAAGAGGAAAAATCTGTTCAATGGACATTTTTAAAGAGTTGACTTTCAAAGAGACCTCTACAACAACCACAAATTTTAGACGTAAAGATTTCAATTATATTTAGGGGATTTTAGAGCTTTTTAACGTTGTACATATATATAAATGTGGAGGTAGAGTCTACCTTGGCATAAAGTGCTCATTGCTGTGTGCTCAATGCTTTAATCCTTCAACTTATGTATATATATATATATATATATATATATATATATATATATATATATATATATATAGTTAAGTCATAGTTTCTTTAATAATTTAAATGTAGATAGTTTGGTTTTGTTACTTTATTATGCATATATTTTGTTCTTTGGTTTAATATTTATGCACGACCCCATAAGCTGCATAGCTTTTATTATCATCGTGCTAAAATAAAGGCTGTCTGTCTGTCTGTCTGTCTGTCAGTCTGTCTGTATAGGTTTCTGCTCGTTTCTCAGCATCCTGTGAAATATCTTGCCTTCAACTATCCGAAACTGTAGTTGCTAGATAGTAGGGTTCAAATTAAAGAGGCGATGTCACGGTATTTGGCAACTTTATAAAAAGCAAGAAGGTGTCTTCGCATCAACTGAATTCCGAAAATATTGGTCTAGTTTCGTTATTTGAGACTATTTGAAAACTGTTTCCTGTCGCCTGTTGCTACGGATGGAAATGGATTGAAATTCAAGTTTTGATGTTGCTTCTTCAAAAATCGTCAGGAAATTTATTATGGTTAGCCCTCCCTGATAAAATTCATTTGATATCTTCGCCTTACTTTTACAGAAGCATTTTGTTTATGAGCAAAAGCTCAAAGTAATAATTTTAGCAAAGAATTGAACTAAAACAGCAAAATCTTCATGACGTATAGCAAACCTGGTAGCCCCTGAGGACCACGAAGTCCCATGGTTCCGTTAGGTCCTTGCTCACCCCGGTCTCCCTTGATGCCTCGTGGTCCCTGATCGCCATCTTTTCCGGGTAGCCCTGGGGGACCAATTGGTCCTGCTATGCCTATGAATTAACAAAGCATTAGCCAAAGGAGCATCAAAGGGAACCAGTTCCAGGAGCCCATTCGCGACTGAACTGCGCTTGTCCCGCACGCATCTTGGTCAGGCTATTTTACCGAGTAGATTTTTACAAAATGTAACTGAGCTAAACGATGTAATTTCGTTAAAGTACTTTGGCGCTGTGTAAACCACATCTTGCTTAAAAAGAGAGGGTTTCTTGCACATAACATTGCAATCTGCATCTTAACTTTGTAAATGAACGAGTGAGCTAAGTTTTGATCCATTTTCTCTTTTTTTTTAGATATGACGTCATTTCATGCACGAGGGCTGAGCTAAGCATCCTGGCCTTGAAAGGTAACATATTTTTTATTTGTTACACTATTATTCAAATCCTACATCAGGCATGGTGTGTTGCTAAGTAACAAGTAGGAAGTGGAGGGGGAGGGGGGTGGGGATAATGTGAGAGATTTTCAGTCACTTTCTCCGCCCGTCATTTCAGCCTATAACGAATTGTACCGAGACTGTGGTTTTGAATTGTTACTGAAGAATTATGACTCTAACCTCCTCCACATGCCGGGATTTTCACATATCGATCTCATACTTATTCCGAGCCGGATTCGATCAGCAAAAACCATTAGCACTATATAGTCAAGAACAGGTGTCGGAAAATCTTCGCCTTGAGCTGCAAAACTCGATCATGAGAAGTAAAACTGAGTACATTATCATTTGAGTAACGATGAATGGAATGCTTACTGCTTATCTCGATCAGGCGATAAGGCAAATGTCGTCACGCATGAACATTTGTATCAGGCTATACTCTGAAGTCAAATGTTCACGATGAACAAAAATGAAGAAATTGTTCTCCCCAGTAGATGCGTGACACTTAAATCAATACAAAATTTCAAAAAGTATATATATTAACAAAGGGTCTTGATGTCAGCAGGCAAGTCAAAATTTTAAAGAAAACGACAACACTCTTAAATTTGCAAAACATGTTTCGACAGAAACTTCTGAAGATGACAGAAGTTTCTGTCGAAACATGTTTTGCAAATTTAAGAGTGTTGTCGTTTTCTTTAAAATTATATATATTAAATTGAGAAAAATGTCAAAGTGACATCTTGTGAAAAAACACAAGATGTCACTTCGATACTTTTTTCTCAATTTAATATAAAAGCAAACAGCAACACTACACCATCAAATGGAAGATCCTTGCCAAGGCGCAACCCTACTCAAACCTGACTAAGCGTTGCAACCTATGCACGGCTGAGAAGTATTTCATCATTACCAAACCAGGACTGGCAACACTAAACAAACGAAACGAACTAATTTCTACATGCAGGCATCGACGAAAGTTCATTCTTAGATATAGTTAACTAATTGCATTTTGTTTTCCCAGCGCGTGCATACTGGCAGTTAAATTATTAACAAGTAGCACGCGCACAGGTTTTAATATTCGAACAGGCAAAGATTGATCGTAACGGTTTTTTCTGTTTTTTTATGATGTCCTGTAACGGTCTGTTGTAACGGTTTATTGCGTCTTGCGCGATCATATTGTTGCTGTGAATTTTAGTAGGCTTCAGTGTATATGGAAACTAACTGATGAGTGAGCTAACTTTATGTTAGCCTACGAAACAGAACTGTATTAAACTCCATATGTACTCAAGATCTGAGTAGTCTCCCAACATATTTCGTTGCTCAGTTTGGTGAGTAGGGACAATTATTCGTCGATTTCACGTGAAACTGAAACAGTTCGAAGGAAACCTTACCATTTCTTCCCTCTGCTCCACTCGCTCCAGTCTCACCACGAAGTCCTTGCGGCCCTATTGGCCCCTGCGGGCCTGGGTTACCTGATGGACCTGGGTCACCTTTTTCACCTAAATGAGGCAATCATGTTTGACACATGAAAGAGAGTAAAATTTAACGTTTACTAGCTTTAATTTACGCCATCCAAAGCACCGAATTTACGCTGCCTCAGCTACAAGAACTTTTGAAGGTAACTCATATTCATAATTCACGAGTATATTACGAACCAAAAATATGACCAGCTCCCAGTTGGCTTGTTAGCTCAGTTGGTAGAGCACCACACTGGTATCACAAAGGCCGTCAATGGGTTCGACTCCCGTACAAGCCTGATTTTTTTTCAGGCTTTATTTTCACTGCTACGTAAGTAGTGTTTATAACTGCGATGATCATTCACATTTTCATTCTTTAATCCGCAGTTCAAATATATGATTTTCATACATTCATTTTCATATAAACTCAGAAGTGTTAAAAATTATAGTATCCTTTGTAACCATCGAAAGAATGTCTCAGGTCACCATGGTAACTGCTTCTAGTATATGTTTCATCCCTTACCTTTCTCTCCTTTGCAAACTGCAAGGAAAATCGAAGAAACTTAATCAGAGTCAGTACTTAATTGGTGGAAGCGTTACCTCTGGGCAGTTGATTCCCTTGTTTGCATTTGAATGCAACATAGAACGTTGCCCGAACGTAACGCTACTTTTATTGATCAACTCACCTTTTCTACATCTGAAACCTACAAAGAAAAGTAAATTCTAATTAGAACGAGTCTCGCACGCCAAAATATGTTTGTCCTTAAATGGCTGTAGCGTAGCGAGTCATGTTAATTGGGCCGGGCCATACACCGTCGACCTACGGAAACGATTATCACATCCGTTTCCAAACAAACAGGCCTCCGGGGAGTTGTGGGTGGGACAAAAGCTATCTCTCATGTCAGCGCTGTCAGTCACTTGAAAGCCCTTCTTATATGGTTCATGTTGATTCAAATTTTCAGATTCAAATGACTGATCTGCATAAAAAGACACTGTTTGAACCTTTCATCAAATATGAAACTGGCTACGTGTTACCCCATGCAGTCGATCGGTTCAGCTTGTGTAGCCATTCATTTATATTAAACTGCCTCATTGACTTGGAAACTGGCGGGAAACTGAAATTATCGCCCCGTCTGGAATACTAAACGGACGCTTTCCCGGGGTCAATGACGCGTATTTTTATTTGCTATAAGATCAGAGTTTTCGTTTTCAGATTAAGAAATGAGCATTCTAATATGTGAATGATTGACTCATTTACTGCCTCTATTAATTGAAATCTCCGAGTCGATACTGATGAAACAAGTTCCATAAAGAACACTCAGCTGGAATATATGAGACATTATTTTTGAAATATGCGGAAGTGCTACAGGTTCGGCAAGTGAAATGAGGCCAAAGTTCATCACACTTATTTCAGCTTTAAGACAAATTAACTTGGATGTTGACAATGTAATCCGCTCCAACGTGGTCAGTACAATTACAAGATTACGGAAGCGAACGACTGCTTGTTCAGCAGCGTTTGGTGGCCATGATTATCGTTACTCTCCTAGCTGTGTTAATTAAAGTTGAATCATAGTAGCAATGAGAATATCTCTCCTCATCGATAATGAGCTGAAAGGGACATTTGCTTTATGTACAACTGACGGTGGCAGCTTCTGATAGTTAATTCATAAGAATCAATTTGGCCACTTTTGCTTAATCGTAGTCAATTCCCACAGCATAAGTGGCCTTGAACCTGGTGTATTTTTGTTACAACAAATCACAACACGATCAGGTCTGGTCTATGCTAAAATTAAAAGAAGCAATCGTGCAAACGTACTTTCATCACCGGGCAAACCAAAGCCTTCAAATTGTCGCTTGTCTCTGCTTTGAGATGACTCCGAGAACACCTGCGAAACAGCACATCCATGAGTAAATCTACTTTGCATTCATTCAGTTGAAAACCTATGCATAAATTTGGAGTACAGAAGTAACTCATTGAAAAGAAGGAGAGTCTTTTGCTGCGCAAAGCTTCTAACGATCTTACCACTAACCTGCAAGGTATTTTTCTGCACATTTCTATTGGTTTTACTGCCCGTCTCTTGCTTTTTGAACTGACTACTTTCCAACTTGTGAATACGATCTGCGAGATTGTTTGTCACTGTCTCGAGCGTTTGCATTTGTTCTGTCTGAATCACGATCAAGCGATATAAAGTCAACATAAACACTGTGATCACTGCAAAGTAAATTGCCGCTGTTAGAATCACAAGTGAAACCAAACAGCGACCACGTGGCTTGTGAGGCTTGTCCATGGCGGTGCCCGTTCTGCTCGAATCTTCGGACCGCACAGATGTAGTTTTCTTCGAAGCGCCTTATCAAGTCTATTTGATTTATTATCTCACGCTTCGTTGAGCATTTAGTTCATGACTTTCTCGGAATAGGTGGAATATTTGATGCGGCGAACTTGACAATGGATGCACATTTATGTACCCCTCCGACGACAAGGGAAAACGGAATCGAACTTCATTTTTGTCTTTCCTTTTCCTTTAAAATTGGTAGACGGAAATTCGAACTTATTTTCAATTTCCTTTTTCCTTTAAAACTTGACAGTCTCCGTTTCCATTGGCATAGAAAAACGGCTCCACTTTCGAATCTCCCATTTCCAACAACATCGGAACATTAAAATCGAGCTTCCGTATTTGTTTTTTCGTTTTCCTGCGACACTTGAGAACGGATTTCCGTTTACCGGTTTATTGGGATAGTATTGCCAGCTGAGGTAAAGTGCCGGGCCAATTTTCTTGTAAGGGTTTATCGGGAAAAGAAAAACAACATAAGATTGCTGAAAAATAACGACAAGTCGTAGTCAACGGCTAACTAACCAGTCCTTAGTTGCTTACAACGATAGTCGACCAAGAATGTATAAAGGTTGCTGCCACGCGGTTTCTCAAGGCGCATACATACATATACTTTATTTACCCTCGGATTTTAGAGTAGCTTATACAGCAATATCTCCGAACATTTACCACGCAACCCAATCATCAGATGAGAGATAGACCAACACACCGGGAAGTACGTCCCCTACTCTTTTCGAACAATTCTTAAACGTCCTACAGAATCAATTATAAAGAGTTGTGAGACGGGGCCTATGGTTTATCGTCCTTATCCTAGAAGACTAGAAAGTCTACCCATTTGCAGATGTCATTACAAAAGCAACACTTTCTCCTCAATTATTTAAAGACCTTGAGTGTTGATCCGGCCGGGTTTTGAACCCGCGACCTCCTGCACGCTAGTCCGGTGCTCTACCACTGAGCTAACCGGTCGGCGGTATACATTTATGCTTTAGTTCAACTTTATTGTGTCTCGAAAAAACAATGTAGCGCTGTGGAGCTTAAGTCTTCTAAGTCTAAAGCCCCATTTACACTACAGAAAAAAATGGGTCCGGATCCAAAATAAGTTGGTACGGACCAGATATTTTTGCCGTGTAAACCCTCCGTACCATGTTTACAAGAAATGGATCCGGACTCGCTTTTTTCTGGTTTTGGGGCCATAGGCGCCTATGGCCCCAAAACCGAAAAAACGAGTCCGGACCCCTTTTGCTCTTCGAAAGTACTGTGTAAACGGTTAAAAACATTGGTCCGTACCAACTATTTTTTGGGTCCGGACCCACTTTTTTCTGTAGTGTAAATGGGGCTTAAGTCTTTAGTCTTCAAAACAAACAGGAAAGTATGAAGCTTACATTAAGACTACAAATTGCTATTTAACAAAATAATTTGCAAGGCTTGCGATTTTCCTTCTGGAGAGACAAGACTTGAGAGAATGCTTATTTATTACAGTTACCCAACAATAACATTCTCTCTTTCAACTGGTTATATCAAATTGAATTGTTTCTTTTCTTTAAAAAGGATATTTAATTTCTACCGAACGACCACATCTATTGAAATGTATCATTTATTTAACACTGATTCGGATACCGAAAATAAACTGGTATACACAAAAATATTATTGCATCCTTTTAATAAAACTACAAAGTTACCGATGTTTTTGTATCTACTGCTACGACCAGGTGAATACTTTTAAAATCGTGTAAGGGTATTATACAATGCTATCTAAAACTAATAACCCGTCCAAAATACTTTTGAAATCAGCGTCGATTTATTCGATATTTGGACGAAGAGTGGTTCGACCTTGGATGGTGTGTCTTAATTATCGCTCCCAGGCTCAACACAGTGTACGATTCTGTTGTGGATAGGAGCGGTTACCAATTGAGTGTCGAAAGAAAATTGCGTTTGCTTTGGTTTTGCATTGCTTCGCTCTGTGATTGGCCAGCATAACTCGCGCCACTTTCTCAACCAATGAGAAGCAAAATGCGCGACTTGCACGCGCGCATTTTCCCGCGCTTTGCACCGGTTACGTGTGATTACTTCGAATTCTGATTGGCTCATTGGACTGTTTCGGTCTGTTGTGATCAGCTGGAGTAATATTGCTTTGGTTTTGGTTTTACGACACTCAATTGAAAACTGCTCTACACTAACAAAAGACAGTTAACTTGCGAAGTACATAGAGGAGACGGGTCTCATTGATAATAATGCAAACCCTAACTTGTGTTACGTTTGACACCTTCATACACACCACTAATTCCTATAGTTCACTCCTTTCACCTACCGTAATGTATGCATATAAAAAGGCACTTCTACAAGTAACTCTTCGACGCTAGTACTTGCAGTGTGTTATGACACTTAAGGTTTTACATCTAACGTTTCCTAAGGGTTCATCCCTGAAGTTTTTCGGAACTTAATATTGGAGTTTCCAGTTTTTAGATAATAGGGTATGGCTTAGCCTTTGTGGGAGTGGTAGCTGGGAAGGGAAGAGCGGAAAAAGCGGGAAAAATAATAGGAGACTGGGAAGAGGAAAACAGCGGGAAAAAGAATAGGGACTGGGAAGAGGGTAAAGAAGGAACCTCTTCCCAGTCCCCCCAATTTCTATCACTTTACTCGTTCTCCCTCCCCAACTATACCTCTTACGGAGGCTAATATGAAATGAGGGGAAAAATGAATGTATGAGGTACTCCCACCATCCGGGACACCCGTACACAGTTTCAGTTAAAAATGTTACAGTTAGTCAGGATATAACATGAACACCCCGAAGTAGCTGTACTCTGGCTGCATGTAGTACACTTTACTCCGTAACACTTCCACTTTGAGCTCGTCTCCACGACTCAGATGGAACACACCGCCATGGAGATTTGTGTTGTATTTTTTATCGCAATCCACAACACTGGATAAACTGCCCAGAATCGTGTTTCCGTTCAGTAAAGTGTAGTGGCTCATGGAATAACTGCTGCAATCGTAATAGTACATCTGGCTGTAAACATAGTACATTCCAGAACGACCGATCACCAGTACACCTTGGTGTCTTCTAAATGTTATGCTTCCTCTCAAGTGGCCTTCCAGCCAACGATTCACAGTGCCTGGGAAAGAACCGTTAACAGGATGTTAATAATAGCTTCTAATCTCAATTAAGGCACGAAATGCAACCAGATGTAAGACCATATAGGTCTGGTCTTCCAGTCTCCCCGAAGGTCAGAGCATTTATTCGTAAAAAGTTCTACATCAAAGAATATGACCTAATGATGGTGATAATGATGACGATGACGATGACGATGCGTTATAAGAAAATTAGAGCTATTTTTGGTCAAACGCATATCGCTTAAGGTTTTTCTCGGATGCGTACAACACATAATGCACTAAGTTTTCCGCCAGCCCTGCTTCAAAAACTGGCCGTTCTGCGCTTACGCTGTGATTGGCTCCCTGCAAATTTATAACTGGCCAGCATTAGCGTCCGCTATAACAGAACCACAGCATAATCCGGTATTCTGAGCACATACGGTAACTCTTTTACTTAAGGAGCCACCTCGGCTTTATAGCAGTCACGGGAAACAACTCCTGGGATTAATAAAGAAGGAAGATAACAAACAAATTTAGTTAATCGATGAAATATTACCTGCGTGCTGCACTCTTTTACCGTCTCCTAACAAGTGAGCGTTTTCTGCCACCTGACAGAAGTCAAAGTTCAGAAAATCACTTTAAAAGGCAATGTACTCAACATAAAGCAAAACACAGGAGCTTGTGTGCACCCCAGTCATTCCACACGCAATAGTGGTTGCTCTCCTGCGGCGGATTACGTGACAGATACTGAAAGTGTCGTGTGTTGTAAGAGGGCACGCATTTACCACCCAGGCAACGTGTTGAACAAAAAAGGCGTTAGGCAGGAACCCTAACGCCATTTTCTGCTCGCGAACTAAACCGAACGAACGAACAACGTTATTAACGTGTCAGTGATGATAGCCTAGGGAATGTTCCCTTTACTAATTGTGGATACTAAGTTTGTTGTTGGTTCTCTTCTCTGCTCCGAGAGTTTTTTCTCCGGGTTCTCCGGTTTTCCCCTCTCCACAAAAAACCAACATTTCCAAATTCCAATTTCATCTGCTTGTAAAGCGCATTTGATCACATACACATGGGAAATGCGCTATATAAGTTCTAAATTATTATTAAATTATTACATTAAATTGTATTAAGAAAATATGTACAGTAATATTAGGTAACATTATCAAAAAAGAGACGTGTTGTACACATAGCGTACAACCAGCGTTTCGTTTCCTTAGATTATAGGGTGAGTTACTGAGTCGATAACAACTTTGTTTTTTTTTTTAAAGTGGAAGCTTTGTACCAAGTTGTTTTACAAGGTTAAATAGGTCACCTGTGAAATAAGTATGCTTACCATAAGGCCTGGTGGACCCTGTTCGCCTATAAAAAAGAGAAACTGTGAAGAACCTTCATAACGATATTGTTACAGTAGTTGGTTATAACGTTATAGTGCAAGATCATGCGCGTGTCTGGTCGACCCAGGAATACCTGCGATCTTACAACAACAGCTGGACGACTTGGACTGGACTTTGGACTTAACTTGAACTGGGATATTTTAAGAAAATACACGACGGTTTTGATTTTAAAAACATGTTTCGACAGTTCTTCTGTCATCTTCAGTTTAAATTACAGAAAGCACTAAGTTGAATTTATAGTGTAAGAAATGATAATTAGATATAACAACAAAAAGGAAACATGACAATGTATATCCGTTACAAAGAACGTTTGAAATTAACATGAAAAAAATTTGATGATTTAATGCAGGTTGCTCCCATTGAATTTGAATAGCTCCTTTGATCTTAAGTTAGGAGGTGGTGGAAGCGTGATTTAAAATACTAAAAAAGTCATTAGAACATAAAGTACGGCATTGCTGTACGCGTGTGGCAAATCGCCACATAGCAGGCACGACAGCCCGCACACAAAAAGTTGTATACCAGACATACCCACGCAGCCCAGGAGGGATAAGGTCTTTTATATTATATCTCTCACTTATAACGCGCGCTGTTATTGGTCAATTTTGCGGGCCGTGTACAACTAGTTTTCTTTCCCGCTCGCCGGATTAACCTCAGAGATATAATAAATATCTTACTAACCTCGATTTCTCGGTCCGTACTGTAAGTGACGGATCCTCGTTTTTCCCATTAATCAACGGAAAAAAACTCGGTCGGTCCGTAACTTACAGTACGGACCTCGAACTCGGTTAGTAAGAGGTATTCACGCCGAACATATTACCGATTTTAAAAGATGAAAAAACTAACTTAATATTTATGTTATTACAATAACGTTTGACAATGTGGCGAACCCTTTCTTGCTTGACAACAGAAAAAGGGACAATGTAAGGTAATGTGTCAGAGGAGGAAAGTAGGGGATCACAGTTATTACGGGTAAATGTAAGGTAACGATTAATAACCCTTTTAACTAGATGGGCTGGAAAAAGCCATAAATTACCTTACATTGGCCCTTTGTCTTTTGTCACGCAAAAAGGGTTCCCCACTTTGTCCCGAGGGTAAATCTTGGCTGGCCATGTAACTTTGTTCAAGCTTTTGAGTCTGTGGATGAAACTTAAATAATGCGTGGTCATTCACCTGAAAGCTATTAGCACTTCTTTCCTGTGGTGCCGTTTATCAAGGTATTATACCGTGCGAGGTGGTTCGACCTTCGCGTTTGTCAGTAGAATCTTATAGAAAGCTATAGGGCAACACTTTCCCGGTTTTAGTATGTTGTAGAAGGTGTATATCACTTATGGATGAAATCCCATAGTGTGACCATATAGCTATTCGGGAATGCTCTGCTGCCGTGCTGTTTATTGTGCTGTACAAGTTGTTTCTGACTTATGATCCTGTGGATGAAATCATAAAGTGTACCGGCCTATTCATATGAAACCTACCGCGTAGTACTTTCTTATGGTACTGTTTATTAAGCTGTACAAGGTGGTTTTAGCTTTTTAGTCCGTGAATAAAATAGTAATTGACGATCATTCGAATGAAAACTGCAGAGCAGGCCCCGGTTGTTCAAAGAGCAGATAGCTCTATCCAGTGGATAAGTCGCTATCCACCGGATAAAATGTATCAGTTGCAATACATATTATCCGGTGGATAGCGACTCCAGCCTGTACGTTACTACGAGACTGTTTATTATTCTGTGCAAAATGGTTCTGATTTTTGAGCTGAAGGATGAAATGCTGAAGTGTGACCATTCATGAAAGATACTGAGCAGTACTTCCCTTTGGTGCTGCCTTGTTTAGTATATGCTGTGCTTGGTGTTTCTAACGTTTGAGCCTGTGGATGAAATCCTGAAGTGTGACTATTCAACTGAAAGCTACTGAGCAGTACTTTCCTATAGTGCTATTTATTATGCTGCACAAGGTGGTTCTAACTTTTGTGTCTGTGGATGAAATCCTGAAGTGTGGCAATTCAAATGAGAGCTACTGAACAGTACTTTCTCGTGGTGCTGTTTAGTATATGCTGTGCGCGATGGTTCTAACTTTTGAGTCTGTGGATGAAATCCTAAAGTGTGACCATTCAAATGAAAGCCACTGAGCAGTACTTTCCTGTGGTGCTGTTTATTATGCTGTACAAGGTGGTTCCATCTGTCATTGCTGAAAAAGGTCTCTAAAGTTGTTGCCAGTCAAATGAAAGCTAACCAAGAGATTATGTTTTATTATGTACGCGACCAGTATAATCGAGTAGTCTATTTTGTTTTTAATATTCGTTTTGTGCTTTTAAATTTAAAAAACCCTTTTCAACTTAGTTGAACAATATAAATAACAAATAACCTTCTTGTCCTTTCTTGCCTCTTCTTCCCCTTTCACCTGATGGGCGCAAGAAATTAGTATTATAAGTCTAAATACAGAACAGTTGGCCCAAACAAGTACGGTCCACAACCCTCTAAGACGCTCACCCTTTTTGTAACCAGAAATTAATAGAGGCCGCTAGAGTACTTAAAACTCCGTGGATGATTCCGCGTGAACTGCAACTGAGCAAGATACAGTTACTTTCTTTAAACATCTCAACACAGCTTTTCAAAATTTGTCTGATATCGTCAGTGAGCGGCGATAAACTATCCACAGCGCCTTAAAAGCAAAGTTCGATTATCCGTGCATCACGATATTTTATTAAGGTTACAGTAAACGGTTATTATTAAAGGTTACAGTCAGAGAACGAAGAGAAAACAAAACAACTGTTAGTCTGGACCTCTCTCTAGATCACCCTCTTTCTTAACAATACCTTACAAGCAGAGTTTTCTTCGATCTTCCTAGAAAAATCTCCAAGAATGACCATTCCTCTTCCCGATTTTTGTAAGACTCTGCACGAAGGTTATCTTAGCCGTAGAAAAACTACAAATAAGTTAGAATGGCGCGCGCAAGGAGACGGTTGCCGGCCCATCTAAACGTAAGGAATTTAATTCTCTTTAGTCAAGATATTTCCCACAGGATATCTTTCAAATCTGAACTGATCAGCAAGCTGCTTTGAAACGTACCCTGGGGCCCTGGAGGTCCTGGAGGCCCTGGAGGTCCTGGGGGTCCATTAGGACATAAGATTTGAGTACATGCGTTTGAGTTTCGTCTCAGTCTTCCAAGCAATGTGTTCTTCATGTCAGCTACCTCGGTCCGCTGCAAATAAAAAGAAAAAATTCACCTTGACAAAGAAATTAGAAGATCTTCCTCGTAAATGTAATACAGGGGCTTTCTTTTGAGTATCGAAAGAAATTCGTATTTGCTTTTATTTTGCTATGCTTCGCTCCGTGATTGATAAGCAAAACTTTCGAGACTTTCTTAGCAAATGAGGAAAAAAAAGCATCCTTGCTAACACGTATTTTGCCGCGTTTGATGGCGACCACATGTATTACTATTCGAGTCGCTTTCCGTTTGGTTCATTGCGCTGTTTGCGTCTACTGTGATTGGCCAGGGAAATTACTTTCCTTTTAGTTTTATGAAACACCAACGAAACACGGTTGAAAAGCGCGCTACCGAGTTTGCCTGTTCTGGGAAGAACTTACCATCTTTCCTTTTCCCTTCACTAAATGACGTCAGAATTCTGCTATGAGCTCATTGCTGAAAAACTAACGAAATTCTGATACATCGCGCGGAGACCATAACGTTCTAATGGCTCCCCGGCCTCGCCTTACATAACACAAAATCTTTGCCGTAAATTGGTTCAAGTAGTCATTACAAAGGTTAGCCGAATGAAAATGCCTTTTTGCTATATTAAACGGCGTTTTCTCTCGTTTTTAGGAATTCAAAGGAACTGCATTAAGGTGTAGCCGCTGGGAGGGGACAGGTTCAAAGGAAGTTAAAGGAAAAAAAAACAGCCCCAGGCATACCCGCATGCTGACAAACCCGATACCATGATTGTTTGCCGAGAAACGCACCCTTGGACTGTGGAGGAAGAACAACGGTTCGGTGAAATCAGCTTCAATAAAAGATTAACTGTTCCGTCGTGGGCCCCTTGCCGTTCTAGGTCGTGTTACAAGCAAGTACCTATCTTGGTACGAATCCGGGATTTTCTTGGTCACTTTCGCCGCTGTTACGGAGGTCCGTTCTGTTTCATTTCACAAGCTTTCTAGCCTTAATTCCAAGAAACGCCAGGCGAGGAGGGCAATTAGATTTGACTGGATTTGCCTCAGGTTAATTAGAGGTCTAAACGTGATCCTTCAAGAGTGCTATAAGTGGTCTCACCAGATGTGAACAACTGAACAAGTTACCGATGTTTGGGTGCTACAGTTGTACAACGAGATGGGAAAAGATAATCTTAACTGTTTCCACTGGTTGCGCCTTCCAATGATACGCAATATGATCTGTTGACGTCAACCAACACTAAGAACTGATGTCAAAAACTACATGAAAGATGGGGACGTCTGCGCAAGTATGGTTCTAAAATTACTGCGGGGGTATTTGTGCAGCATATATGCTTCTCGATCACCACAACTGGCCGACCATTTCGAAAGTGGCCCATAGGGCCAGGTAGTCATTAACTCATGGTTAGTATTAGGGATTTCACTGTAAAAGCGATGTAATTTTTGGTAATTAGGTCTTCAGTGTAGGTCTTCAGGAGGGTAGTGATAGTCTAAAGAATGCTTTCTCGTCGAACGAGAGACCAGATGCGGTAGATATAGGGCCCGCGCAGCAAGTTTGCAATCTGGGGTGGGGGGGGGGGGGGGGGGGGGGATTCACTTTGAACGCGTTAGGATGAGTCAACTAGGGGGGTCCGAAGGCATGCTCCCCCGCAAAATTTTTAAATTACAGTCCTCTGAAATGGCTAAAAATGCATTTAAAACTAACATGGTGCGATGAAACTTACATACCTTCAGGAACAACAAGCGGTGTTTTAACACAAGAATTTAATTACCTTTTCCCTTAACTAATCATAAATGCCAATTAGTAACGCATCCACAAAGATCAACTCAACAACAACAAGTGGGTCCCTCCCCCTGCGCGGTGCCTGAGATATGGAGGTCAGACTGCTATCCCGACGGTCAGCGAGAGGACGTTAGACTAGCTCATTACCAAGAAACCTTTCCCTCCCCACCACCACGTTCATACTACTATTTCTGGTGTTCCTACTTTGGAAAACCACCTGTTTGGCAGGCACAGAAACCGAAATTGGAGGAACAAGCAATTTGAGCGACGTCTAGGCGAAGGAAAGTGAATAATTCTTCCTTAATTGTCTTCCTCTAGCTTCTTATCCTTGCCGCCTACAATTGAAGCGGCCTGACCTTTGAACTATTAATAGACTCGGTAAACGGCAACGAAATATGGAGCAAAATGTCAGCAGTTAACCTATAATGAAACATCTCGTTCTTGTAACAGCATTATCGACTTTTAATGTGGATATGTTCGGTAAGTTGCATGCTTAGTATTGGTTGACCTGTGGCATATGAACAAGGAAGCAGAGCGGCTCATTAGCGAGATCGAGAGGCCATAGATTGATTTGAAATCTCGTAATAATATGAATCAGGAGATCACTCAAATGTCAGGTTTGTTAGTCATTATTTTATGATATTATGATCGGAAGGTAAAACGTTATGTTTGGAAGAAACAAACAATGGCAAACAGCAGGGAACGGCGAACATTCTGGGGCTAATTTGCATGATTTGATCTCACACAAACACGCCATCAATTTAATTGCGTAGGTAGTATTGATCGAGTATTTACTGACCTGTTGAGCTTCCTGACGGTTCGATTCTTTGCTTTCTCGTGTCTGGTGGTCATCCGAGGGCAAAACAGTCGCCCTAGCTGCAACTCTACTTTCCGCTAACAAATGGACGCGGCTTTGTAGGTCTTCGACGTGTTGTTTGAGTAGACTGTAATCTCGCATCAAATATACTAAGAACACACTCAGTGACACGCAATACACTACTAACAATACGATAGTCAACGCCAGGACAAAGCGCAAGGGACCCTGTTTCTTGTTTTCAGCCATTTTGAATGTGTTCCGTAGGGTTTAGATCGTAATAGACATGGCGTTACACGTGGGGAGGCAGTCTCTTTGCACGTCTCAGCTTCCTGTCCTTTGTATAGTTTCTAGGAATTTGTGCCCCGGGCGTGAACTGTCTTGATCCTGAATATTTATAAACCAACCCGTCAATTCTGGCGTGATACTGCATAACGTCAGTGTAGGCCTCGTTAAGTGAAGTAATACGGTATGGACTTAAAGTTTTCAGGATAATGGAATGGACTGATCATAGGCAATGGGCTCAAGACATTAGATGAGAGCTGGGAGCGAATAGAGGTTTCCATCTTGGAAGTTTCTGAAAGAGTACCGCAGCGGCCCGAAAGTATGCTTGAGCAAAAGATAATGGCTTAGAGGGCACTGTCAAGTAGTCTTATAATCTAGTGTATCTTCAACACTAATGCATGTATTCATATAAATTAAGAACTAAAGATATAAGAAATTTGTAACATACTGTATGTGTTAGAGTGTCCCCAATTAGTGCTTTTTGCACTAGAACGACAAGACACTGAAATAAAGGATGTGTATGTAGTTTTAACGACCAATCGTTGAAGTTGCCTGATGAGTGTGGTCCTACAATTTTGAACCATACAAAACAGCACTGTTGCAATAAAACAATGATTACTCCTGAAACCTGAACTCCCGTGAAGTTTTTGTCAATGCTCCTCAATCAAATGAGTTGAGCGCTCTATGAAATACATTCTACCCAGAAAACAAGTGTGTTTTTAAATTACAAAAAATGTATGTATGTATATGTATGTATGTTTGTATGTATGCATGTTTGTTTGTATGTTTGTTTGTTTGTATGCATGTTTGTTTGTATGTATGTTTATTTGAATGTATGCATGTTTGTTTGTATGTGTTTGTATGTATGCATGTTTGTTTGTATGTTTGTGTGTGTTTGTTTGTTTGTATGTTTTTTTGTATGTATGGTTGTTTGTTTGTATGTATGCATGTTTGTTTGTATGTATGTATGTTTGTTTGTTTGTATGTTTGTTTGTATGTATGCATGTTTGTTTGTATGTATGCATGTTTGTTTGTATGTTTGTGTGTGTTTGTTTGTTTGTATGTATGCATGTTTGTATGTATGCATGTTTGTATGTTTGTATGTATGGTTGTTTGTTTGTATGTATGCATGTTTGTTTGTATGTATGTATGTTTGTTTGTATGTATGTATGTTTGTTTGTTTGTATGTATGTTTGTTTGTATGTCTGCATGTTTGTTTGTATGTATGGTCTAGTTTTGTTACAAAAGAGTATGTAACTCCACACTGATGGCAGTGAAGGAAATGGAACTCAATTACTTTTCAAGTCCTGAGACTGCTCTAAAGTCATCCGATCTCTTCCTTCAGGTTTTGTAGAATCATTTTGTTTAGGAACGGAAATAGCGAATATAGACAACATATTAGAAGACAATTTGAGCGGAAAGCCCCCCTCCCCCCTCTTTTCTGGTACGGTGCTCCTTTAAGTCGGCACTTGAGCGCTCATTTTATGGCTGGGAGTTGGGACCTTACAAGTACTTCAATCTGAGATCAAATCTGTTGTTAGGGACTCGGCACTCTGTTTTTAACTGTAGCCTTGTAACTGGAACCCCGGGGGGGTACTCCCATAAAGTCCGGATAGGTGTGTGCCGCGAAGGGTCTTAAACCCTGACCCTATTTAAGGAACAATCCAACGAAAATTGATACCCTATTTAAGGCCCAAATCCGAAAAATGGCACCCTATGCAAGGGAAGAACAAAAACTCAAAATAGCTTGAACAGGTCAACTTTATTTCCTTAAAATCGCTTTGGCAATACTTTAACTTTGACAGATCATTTGTTTTTCGCTTAACTGGGTGTGTACAACCTGCTATTTTTGCTGATACAAATTTAGGCACCCTATCTAAGGATCACACCGGGACACTATGCCAACATAGCCGAAAAGGATACCCTATTTAAGGATCGAGAACCTCCAAAAACCATACCCTATTCCGCGGCAGGTACCTATATAGCCCATATAGGGGAGTACCCCCCCCCCCCCCCCCGGGACTGGAACTGACACCGGGTAGAACTTGTGCCATTTTCAGAATGGGGAGGTGAGGGGAGGGTAGCAATCGTTTTCAACAATACTGTAAAGAATAGAGCAGCTACGCGACCAACTTTCATCTTTATTTTCATAAACTTAAGATAGCGTGGCCACGATTATCAGCCGACAAATTAATAATTTAGAACGGTCTTCCTTTATCGTTTGGCGAAAGTTTCTCGTCCCAGAAAAAACCACTGTCTTTAATGACTATCTAACATAGTTACCTTAACTGCTGACACGGGAAACTGGTATTTAATACGCTGGTTTAAGTCTATTTAAAAACAACAGGCAGCCGGTAATAAAGCACTACAGTTTACTTAAATTTAGACTCCTTAAAACTATCATCTTTCCGTGATTCCGTAGGTTTACAAGCTGCCAGTCTGGACGATCCTGATCGTATAAGAACACAAAAATAACCTCAACAGAGTAACAACCGATAGTTCCTGGTATCAGTTACCTGATTATACAAACGTGTATTTCTAAAGATCAAAACAATAAAAAACATTAAAAAACAAACAAACAAAAAGCCATTTAGTTGCTTTAAAAATTCTCCAGTCTTTTTCAGAATTGACCAGCCTGTCCTCAGTAAGAAGTAACGTTCGGTAGAAGTTACTTCGAAGAAGTACTCAGCATCGTGTATCCTCAACATGGTGTATCGTACTTTCGAGTATATGTTTACTACACATCGAAGATCATGAGACTTTCATAAGTCACGTGGTATCAACAATAGTTTCACCAATGATTGCAATGGACAACTAAATCAATACTACAAACAATTATTATTATTAATATGCTAGATATAAAATAATGTATTGTTGGTTAGAAATTGTCATTATCGTGACCCTGTGCTTGCTCGAAGAACATGAAGTCCTGAAAGAGAAACAAGCCAAGTAGATCTCAATAAGCACACAGAACAAAGGGATCTTCTCTACAATTTTGCGAGGCGAAAATCCTTATTTTCTCAGAAATAACTTGCATATTTTCGTTCAAATTTACTCATTTATTATAGGGGCGTACACAACACTGATGAGGTCACAAGTGGCACACAAACACGTCAGCCTACCACGCTGACGCTCGGGTGCAAGAGAACCGACACACTTGTCCACAACGAAAGTTTCATCGGACAGCACGGAAAGATGTGTTTTCTGTTTAAAACTTGTTGGAAGAATACCGCGAATCGTCCTGGTGCTCAAGCGAAATAAAATTGATGCAAAATTGAAATTGGCGATATAAAATTGGTAAATACAACTATAGTACAAATTCAAAATAATCTTTAAATGAACAAGCCGTGCCTATAATATACCTAAACACGGTGAATTTGTAATATGTTAGAAAATTTGGCAGTGTTTACCGCTCAGCCGGCTTCCTGTGGAAGACCCGAGTCTACAAATGTCGATGTTTTCTTCGGGTATCATCCGCAAAGCTCACTTCCGGTGTATTTTTGCAGGCGCTAACAAACTTCGACAAATAGTTTTTCGACAATATATCGTTTCGATAAGTGGTCGAAACATCTTCCTGCAGAACTCAGGAATGCCGTTCGTGCCCACGGACTTCCTTTGGCATACAAGTTAAAACGCGAGAGTCACGTCTACGTATCGCCTTTCATGCTAAGTAAGGCCTCGTCCACACTATGCCGGATAAATTTGAAAACGCAACTTTATTGTTATGGTTAGGCCTTCCGTCCACACTACAACGCACATATCCGCATAAAACGATCGGCAAAAACGGAACTTTTTAAATACGCTCTCTAGAGTGGAACAATTTGAAAACGCAACTTTTTTGTATTAGTGTGGACGGAGA
>JAEMWC010000004.1:2115000-2137500 GCA_016490735.1 Pachyseris speciosa
CCACACTTGAAGTTCGCAAACTTATCAGTTAGACGAAGGTTGTTTACCATTTACCACAAAAATTTGGAAATTTGGGTCTTCCCAAACGGACAATTGGCATTTCTTGAAAGGTAGTCCAAAAATCCCAAAGCAAATTTCCATTTCCATGCTTTATTTTGTATTATTTTCTGTTTTTTCTTCGGCAAATCAGTCCAGTGATAATATCTATAATCAGGCTTTTAGAAACAACTGCAACTCGACTCATTCCTCTGCAATTTTCACGTGCAAATGCCCCGAAATTTGGCTTTTGACTGAACAAGACACTTGAAGAAACCATAAAATAAATATAAATACTATTTTATTATGACACACTCTAGATATATACCACAAATATCTACAGCTTCAAATCTGTAAATAACCCCACGTCTCACATACCACACTTGGGTTGCCTGTGCTGCATCTGAAATCCTAACTTCCTGGATTCCCGTAGGTTTCCTAATTTTTCACAGTTGCCGTAAAGGTCAAAGTTTAATGTTGACCCCTTGAATAACGTGCTGTTTTATGGCTCTGCAAAATTATGCATTTTTCTGAAAAATTCACAGTTCTTATCCACCGTCTGTCCAATATTTCAGAGATAAAAACTGACCTGAAACAAGAGTTTAGTGACTGTCTGTTGTAAAGCAACAGAGTACTTACGATTAGGAAACACGCTCCCAGAATTACACCTTTAATCTTGACATCAAGATCCATGGGAACTTAAATGCAATAAATATGGGAAAAGGTTTTAACTTTCATATTGGTACAGCTGTCAGAACTATAGACTGGCCATTTCGGAGTTGTGCAGAAGCTGCCAGGGCGAGTTTCAAATTTTAAGTAATCAATAAATTGACACCATAACATGAAAGATAATGTTGAGATTGGTCATTTGTCCACGTTTGGTGGTTCAGGTTGAACAGAGACCAAGGTATGGACTTTGAAACATAGTTCAAAATCCATATATAGGTCTCTAAATTTAAGGCTGAGTCCCCCAAAACGTTTTTCAGTTTTGTGACAATGGTAATATTCCATCATGCACCTACTATTTTGAGGTAACTGAAGGGAAAATCACTTTGTTTGCCCATTTTTACAAATATCAGACAAATCATAAAAATTAAGAGTGTATATGGTTTTGGGAGACACAGCCTCAAAATTAGAGACATTTGTATGGGTTTTGAAGTATGGTTTAAAGTCCATAACTTGGTCTCTTTTGAATCAAAAAATCATCAAACGTCATCAAATAGCCAATATTAGCCTGGGACCAGGCTCCGCAGTGGGGTAACTGAGCGAAAACAAAGAAGGAGGCAAAATAAAATCACGAGCCAAGTGGGCCCCAGTTCCCCGTTTTTCATCCCTTTCCTTCTTTTCACTCACCCACTGCGTAGTCTGGTCCCAGGCTAAGTCAATATCAATGGTGTCTTTCATGTGATGCTGTCAACTTATTGATTGATTAAAATTTGAAACTTGCCCCAGCTCCCCACGCAACTCCAAAATGGCCAATTAGGGGACACATCAAGCTACTGTGAACTATTACTTACCAAAGGTCATCCAGGCGCACTATAGATATAAAAAACAAACGGCACTCCACACATCCATACAGGTTCAAGGTTGTATATGGTTAATGGTAATGGCTTTATATGCTGCACATACCACATAATTTCAAGGCAGTTTATTCTTCTCTAGGGTGAGATCGGACGTCAGTCTGTAAAGGCTCCTCTGGCAGCTGCTATCAGTCCATATTTGATCTCCCCCACCCACCCAACCCACACATGAATGTCAGACATAGACCACTACACCGGGAACTACATCCCCTACTCTTTTCGAACCCAGTCTCCTTGTTGATGATTTTCTTTGTTCTCATAAATCGTTTCCTTTGTACAATAATTATGATGTAAGGAGAAATTACATGTAGAACATGTTAAAGCTACTCACATGTAATGCCAAAGTTGTCTGCATCAGTAAAGGCTTCCTTGACTATACCAGACCACTGCTTGGAAATCCTTCCAACTTGGTTTTGACCATCAGCAGATAGCACCTATGAACATAAGTAAAACATGGTGAAATTCAAATTAATGTTTCATAGGTTAAAATATTATTAATATTTATCAATAAGTCAACTTACCTGAAATTCAACATCTCCACAGATATTGCACTGACAGAATGGTCCTTCAATCCTCAAAACAGTTTCTCTTGCAGCATTCTGTATTTCAAATTTTGGAATACATATTGACCACCTGAAAAGAATAAATACGAAGTCTTTAGAAGGAAATGTAAAAAGGTGGTCCCTGGAAGAAGTATTTCTTTGGCAAAAAGGTGAAATAAAGGTGCAGTCAAAGGAGACCACAAAACTTTTTTGTGGTCTCCTTTCATTGCATCTTTTTTTTTATCAGAAAAATTTCTTATAATCTTGGCCAGAAAATGGAATGGCAAAGTAATTGTGGGTGTGGTCTGAATGGGATCCATGTGATGATGTGCCACAAAGTTATTAGAAACACCTCTAATTAAAAACCCAAGAAAAGGTACCTTGACTGTTAACCTAATCTCTTGTAATCAGCATTAATCATGATTACTATATAATATTATGAAGTGAAATGTAGGGAGTAAGTCAGCAGGGGACAGAGATTATTGTCCAGGCCTTGGTTATTCAAAAGGTGGATAATGCTATCCACTGGATAAACTGCTATCCAGCAGATAAGCACTATCAAAAGCAATATTGCATTATCCACTGGATAGCAATTTATCCAGTGGGTAGCACTATCCATCCTTTGAACAACTGGAGCCAGCAGAATGACAGATTCCTGTCTCTGGGAAGGGGCATCACATTTAGGATTATATTATAAAGTAAATTAAAGGGTATTTGTCTGTCAGGTTTTGAAGACAATGGAAAGGCTGAGAGTATAACTGGCTTTTGTCAACTTTTACATTGATTATGTTTTCTTAGTCTGCTGTGAACACACTCCAAGAAAAAATGGTGCCAGGTTACCTGAACAAACTTTGTATGTCTTATGCCAAAAATGAGCATAATTCAAAGGAAAGGGGAAAAAAACTTGATGCCTCTATTTTCCTCATTTCTGGCATATGCTGACTGTCCCCTTCCCCTTCCCTGTGCCTTTACAGCAGACGCCCATCCATGCATCTGCCCTATAATTTGCCCCTAAATGAGTCCACTAGAAAACTTAAACCTCAAATACTTCCAGCAGAAGAAATTTAAGTTACCACATTGTCAGGTCCACACCATTTAAGAACTTTACTTGTAGCAACTTCCTACCGGTATTACTAATAATCCTTAGGTATTCTCTGTAAGGCCATTATGTCAATCCTATTTGAATGTGGCCAATCGGGTTTAGTCATATCTTAATGTGTAATAATTGAGTGACTTACGACTGAGAACAGTAGCCAAGTACCGTGCCTGGAGGGGACTGAACTTCAATTTCTTGTAGGCAGCAGGGAAAAAAGCAAGATGAACATCGCAGGGGGCGAGTCAAATGAATCACTTCGCGTTGCATGTTGTCCAGGATTTTCATGTCAAATGGTCTGCTTGGACCACAACATTGCCGAGTGCAACAATCAGTGTCTTATGAAAAAAAAAAAGCAAGAAATTATTATTATTATTATCCAGTAATAATAATATTGTTATTGCTATTATTATAATCATTTTAATGTTACATTACTAAATGCAACTGGGTTCTTGGACATTTCAAGCTGTTGAAATATTTTCTAGACATATCTTCATGACTTTTAAAGTACTTACCAGTAAATATTAAAAAAATATAAATAGTTGAAACAAAATAATGATAAAAACTAAATAAATGAAAGAGATTTCTCAATACAGGCTGCTGATGGCCCATCATTATTATTATCCATTATTACTGATCAATTATCATTTTCATTATTATTATTATTACTATTATTATTGTTGTTGTTATTTTTAATGGTAAGTTGCTAAATGCAACTGGTTCCTTGGGCATTTCAAACAGTTAAAATATTTCAAGACATATCTACATGACTTTTAAATATTAAGAAAATAATACATAGTTATAAAAAAATAAGAATCAAACCAAAATAAATTAAATGGAAGATTTGTCACAAATAAGATGGACACAGGTGCTCATGGCCTATGGAAAAAATAGATCAAGGCAATTTTTACTGTATCCGGAGAAAGGGAACTGTTTAGAAAAAATATCAACATTCTTCCAAAAAATAAAATGCAAAACCCAACAAATACAAGATCAGCATAACACCAACTGCAAACATAATGCACGGTGAATAAAGATAAAACATGGATTACAGACAAATTAAAATATGCGAACTGGGTTTTTAATTAATTTGTAACTGCGTCAACGGACGAAAACAACCAATGCAATGAAACAAAGGTGTCAATTTTCACGCTCAGTTAAATTAATTATGAATACTTACATAACCAAAGATTAAAAACAGGAAATAATAAAACGTGAAGAACCTTAGCTAATATTCCGATTTAAGAATTCTTGATCACGCATTTGGCAATTTAAACCAAAGGAACGTTTTGTCATATTGTCGTAACGATTTTAATGAGGGGTCTTTTTTATTATTCAAATAACAAGCGAATGAAGTATTATTGCAACAAAATAAGTTATTTTGCTTATGTACATTGCACTTTGTGAGTTTAGAGACCTTACCTTCTGCGGCGAAGAAAACTTGCTGTCCCATGCTGTTTAAGATCTTGTATTTGTTGTTCGTTTCAAAGCCGGTGAAAGCTGTGAAAACAATTCAATAGCAAGGTCGTAAAAACAAATTTGTTTGGATAATTTAAGTAATACTTTTAAAATCGTACCTTCAAGAAGCTCGACTTGCTGTTTAATTAAAAGTTGATCCACTTGTGTTAGGTATTCCAAACCAGGCGGGCAATTTTCTGGTGCTTGAGGAGCTTGCATCCACTGAATTTGTCCTTGCCCAGCATTAGCATAGTAACCTAAGGAGAGAAAAGGTTTGAGAACTGATCTGTCACAACGCTTGCTTTGAGTGAAAAACGAACATGGCACCTTAGTTGAAGTTGGATCGCCATTTCGAGAAAAAGTAAAAGAAAAGAGAAAGCAATAACACCAAAACTTAGCAAGTTAAATAGTCGGAAACAATTCAAAGTATAAACGCACATTAACTTACAAGTAAGCTTGAGTGAGTTAGAAAAGCAGGAAGTTTCGAAAATAGCTATTTCCTTTCCGACCGCAACCAAACTTAAGTTTCTCAACACAAAAACATTTCTCAACACAAGAACATCTTTATCATGTTTTCAGTTATCATGTTCTGAAAATCTTGAAAACTGCCAAAAAATTCAAATCTTTTATTACACACCAGGCTGTTGGTTCATTATGGGCGCTGTATATCCTGGTTGTGCAGGGGCAAATCCTGGTTGCGGTGCTGGATAACCTGCTTGTAGTGGTGGATAACCAGCTTGAGGTGGTGGATACCCACCATACTGCTGAGGAGATGGATATTGAGGATTATTTTCTACAGGCGGAGGGTAGCCATAGCCTTGAGGTTGTGCCATGTTTATATCTCGTGAGATACCTTCGGCTTCAGTTTATTTGCCTCGCTCCACTGAGTAAGCCAAACAGATTCACCCTACCTCTGCTGGGAAATTTTGCTTACTTCAATAAGTTCATTTTCTTTCCGGTTTGCGAGATAGAAACACGTTTCTTATCATAAAGAAAAAAAATTGATTTAAAAATGGTGTATTTGAATTTACAACTAACGTGTTAAATGAACACAATTTAGGTTCGTAAATTTTGTTTGGAAATAAAAGTCCCATGGGGGCTCTAGTTGGTAAGGATATCTTCGTTGTCAAGGAACGAAATGCCTTGTGGGGTACTTTATACAAAATGGCGGCCGAGACATCGGTCGAGGATCAAGATGTGAACATGGAGGAAAGCGCGCCTTCAAAAGACCAAGGAGGTCAGAAGATGTTCACTCTTAAAAAGTGGAATGCTGTTGCTATGTGGTCTTGGGATGTGGAATGCGATACATGTGCTATTTGTCGAGTGCAAGTCATGGGTAAGCTGAAGTTTGGCTTTCATTTCAGAGAAATTAAGCTTAATATTTTTGAACTGAAGGAAAAAAGTTTAAATCAAGGAAAAAACCTGAACCATAACATACACCGCTGTGCTTGATACAATCAGAAGTTTCCTGTGTTCTCATCTTCTGTTCACAGAGAGTGGTTGGATTAACCTTGAGTGAGTGTAAAAGCACATTGGCCACACTGTCTTCAATCAAAAATGAAATGAAGACTAACTACATGTAGTAAACAAAATGAATCTACATATTTTTGAGTGTGACTGTATACTTCAGATAATCAGACAGCTGGTCTGATGGAAAATGTCATCTTTTGATCTGAAATAGTGTCCTATTTGGAGAAATAGTTAGCACAACTGCAGAAAATGTACCTTTATACCGTCGTCCCATTATTTTTTTAATCAAGGAGGTACAGCTTACCCTGTTTCCTCTCCAAATGGTCAAAATCTGTTTACCCTAGCTATTTCACTCTATATGGTTAAGATCTCTGTGTTTTATTTAATAGCAAACAAATACTTGGTCAAAATCCACTTTTGTGTTTTCTCATACCAATCTGCTGAAAGGTTCCGAAAGTATTTTTTCCAGGACTCTTGACTAAAAAAATGCAATGGGCTATTAGAGTGTATTTATTTGAACAGGAAGCAAAATAATATTATTTTGTCTGTGTACTTTGTAATAATTTAATACAATACTATTATTCTGTTGTGTAGATGCTTGCCTTCGATGTCAGTCAGACAACAAGCAAGAGGAGTGTGTCGGTAAATATGGTCACTCTTTTATTGCATGGTTATTATTTTTTTCTTAAACTCCAATAGCAGTCATTATGATCTCCTCTTCCTAGATACAAAAGTGAAGTTTTAGGCTTCTTAAGAGTGATACTGACCTGCATGTTTGTACAACTACTGTATGCTGTACAGACTGAAAGAAAAAAGGTCTTAGCTACATTTTATGCTATCCAGAATATCATTCCATAATCCTGGTGCGGCAACAGAAAAAGTGTGATCGCCGTAAGATTTTAGCTTAGAACGTGGAACGACTAATAGTTTCCTACCTGACGGTCTTAAGGTCCTAGTAGGCTTATAATTAAGTTTCCATCAGATCACTAATATAACTAGGGCACAAATTGTTTAAATTCTTCTTTTTATGAGGAGTTTCTTTCTTTGTAGCACCATTTTTAGTGACGCTAACAGCAGATAAAGGTCTTACGTTGCAAACTTTATTTTTTGATTGTTTTGTATTTCAGTTGTCTGGGGAGAGTGCAATCACTCCTTTCACAACTGCTGTATGTCACTGTGGGTTGTGCAAAATAACAGATGCCCATTGTGCCAGCAAGAGTGGGTTGTACAGAGGATTGGAAGATGAGAACTGTCTAACAGTGAAGACATTTGTCATAAAATAATGTTTTTGAAGATAAATTTTTGTATTTAATGAATCCATCACTGGAAAGGTATGCTTATGGTGTTCAGGGAGGATTCAAAACTTGGAAGCTCTTCAACTGAGTCCTTCTATTCTGTAATGGACACTATGTCAAAGAATTTCAAGTTGTTTTCAGAGTCAAAACTTTGATCATATTGTTTTTTTTTTAATGGGAATTACAACACTGAACTCTCCCTTGCAATGTTAGCTGCAGTTACTGTTTGAAAATAAACAATTCACAAACCTCCATGAAACAAACAGGAGAAAAGAAAGGTGTACATTGTAGCACCGCCGCGCATTCTCTGTTATCCTACTTAAAACATTGTAAGACAGTCATGTAGAATTCAATGCATCTTTAAGTTGCAAACCTGTGGTCTAAATTGATGCTACTCCTTAATTTGCTTATGAATCTATTTTCACAAACTGTAGGTCCTGGATGCTATTTTGTAAAATCTACCGGTACTCTTTGGATAATGTGAAGTTTGCGATGTTATTACTTAAACATCTGGAAACAACCTCACCAAGTTTCCAAGTTTTTACTCTGTCCTCAGAAATTGACCAAAATTTTGTATGCATAACCACTCACAATCACCGAAGCTATTAAATAACATTAAGTGCAGGTATGTTCTAACTGGTTAGACCATATTTGTGAAAACTGCCCAAATGTAATTAACAGGAACAAAGTAGTGTCTTACATTTAAGTGACAGTGATTATGGCCTTTTAATTGTCAGATGTAATCAAAGGGCTCCTATAAGCCAACTCGTGAATTTCATGAAAATGTGAAGCTTGTGGGATGTGGCTTGGAGTGACGAGAATACCTCACAAATTAATGTGTCTAGATAAGCTGGAATTTAGGGGTAATGCCCGCTACCATGTGGCCTTAGTGCCCATGCAATGAGTGGCTTTCAGCTTACCTGCATGGACATTTTAATTTGTGAGGTATTCTTGTCACTCCAAGCCACATCCCACAAGCTTCACATTTTCATTGTTTGTTTTATATTGTACTTCAGCCTGGGTATTAGCTATGCCATGCTGATGAGGCCTAACAAGGCCGAAACAGCTGTCCATGGCTGCTAACGCTCAGGCTAAAACTTTATTTGGCAGATTTAAGAGGTAATGCACACCAGCACATAGCCTTAGTGTTGAATGAGTGGCTTTAAGCTTACCTAGACACATTAATTTGTGAGGTATTTATGAACTTCACTAGCTAGTTGAGTAATACAGTGGAACCTCAATTTAATGAAGTGCCAAGAGGTTAGGGACCGAAGTTGTTTATAATTGGCAGTTTACAGTATTCAATTGGTGAGTAGTTTCAATTGGAACTACAGTAAGCTGTTGTGTTGTTCTCTCCAACCCAGTCCTTCTTGTTCATATTTACTTTGTTATTATTAATATTGTTCAATTTTCTCTATTTGTATGAAGTTATTTTTTGGCAATTTCATCACACTAAGTTAATCATCTAACTAAACTCAGCTAAACTAAACCAAACTGAGAGTTACTGTGAAGGGAGCATCAGCTTACTTCCACTGTGATGTTGGATGAGAGGTGCACCCAAGCATGTGCAGGTGCCTGTCATGTTACTTGTTGAACACAAATTTTGGCAATTGGCAAACATCTCACTGAAGTGCACAGTTGCAGTGATCTTTTGAATGACAGCCTTTTCAAGACTCTTAAGAAATGCCATAGCAGGTTTGATTGGTAGTGTTTGAAATGTTTTTCATAAAGAAACTGAAACCTAATTTAAAATGTGCAAATGGACTCTGTATGTGCTAAACATTTTGTTTAGTTTGAAGTTATTTATTTCTGTAAACATTTCTCAATCACCTATCATTCTTTTAGTATTTATATGCCGTAAAATTTTGTCATTTTTTGACCTGATAATGACATTACATTAATGCAGAAACGCCATCGTTATAGTTAAATCAGCTAACTGTCAATCTCTTGCATGCTTGAAAGTTCTCAATCAAATTGCAAAAAGATATACTACTATTGGTCTAGTTTAAGCAAAACAAATGCACACATGGCCTGCCTTGCACAAACTCACTTTCAGAGGGAGTTGGCTTATAATTTATGCAATAACAGGTTAATGGGCACACAGGCCATCAATTCTTCCGAACCAATTAGGTCCAATCAAAAGTTCCATGGACAACACCACTGCCCCAAGATGACTCCAATCTGTGAGGCCTTCCAAGGGGTAGAAGCGACAAGCGACATGGCCCTGAAAACAGGTGACAATCTTTTCCCAAAACACCGACAGCTGACAGAAATTGGCAGAAAATATGCAACAGTTTGCGACACAATTCACTTTCCATTCCTCTTTTTCCTTTTTTTTTCTTTACGACAGTGACATTTGTCTGTAACAGAACAAGCAACAGACAGTCTTAACTGAGCAACAAACCAACACCAGACCAATGCTTGGAAGGTCTCATCTGTCATCATCAAGTAAACAAGGAAAATACATGTACATGGTAGAAAATGGCAATTTACTTCTGCTCATCACTACAATATTATTTGTCACAGTATCCACAGAGGTAATAATATTTAATTTTTAATAGTTACACATTTTCACATTTAATAATGCGAGCTAACTCCTGTTAAAGTATTAATTTAACTAAAAACACAGGAAAAACTTGAAGTTCACTAGTCAGCAATGGACTGTTTGAAAAGATACTTGGGCTAGATCAACCCACAAAATTATTACAAGAAATTGGTATGAAAATATTGTTTGGTCATCATTATTTACAACTGACATGTAATGCCCACGGTCAAAGAGCACCTTGAGAGTCAACAGTGCTGTTTCCTGTGATCAGCTGTTAACCAAATTGAACATGCTTTCACAGAGATGGCGCTGTTGGGGTCTCAGGGCAAAAACCGTGAGAAAGCTGGCTTGCTGTCACCCAGCACATTGAGTGATTATGTTTGGGAGATTTTGAGAGACATAAGCATACTGACCCCTTGGAAATCTCCCTGACTTTGAAAATTATCGGCAACACTGGATAAACATCCAGCTGGATTTTAAGGACTGCTTCCATGAAATCAAATGAGTCAAGTTTATGACAGCTGGCTGGAAGCTGTTCTTTATTTCCAAATGAATGGTGAATCTCTGTGCAAGTAATCACAGCTTCTCAATGATGCCCTGACACTTTATGCTTCCTTAAATCACAGGTGGTCATCTTGGAGATTGTGTGAACATGTGCCTTATGAAACACTTATTTTTTAACACCCGGCCTGTAAAAAGCAACAAGCCCTTATAAAACTACTTGTTTTTGTGGGTCATAGCTTGCCAGTATCTAGTAAAAATAGTTGATCCTGGCTGTCATTGAGTTTTTCAGCATATTTGTTATACAGTGGTTTGCTTTCCTGTGATTTTAGGTTTGGCATATTCTACAAATTCATCTATTAACACAGGCCATGCTCCTGCAAAAACAAAAACAGTGAGTTATTACTTAATCAAGAGTGAGGTTGTCATGGGAAAGTCTCAAACTGAAGCCTTGCCGTATTGACCGAGCAAGAGGTCAATACAGCTAGGCCGAGGTTTGAGATTTTCCCATAACAGCCAAATGGTTGAGGTTATTACCCCGTAAGTTATTTATTAGATGACTAGCAAAACGGTTCTAAAGAAAAAACTTGTTCGCACTAACTCATTTGTAATTTACTGATGTACTTTCTTCCTCTGACATTCAAGCTTGTAAGGGTAAGAGAATTCAATTTCTGAGTGTTCATTGTCTTTAGTCATAACAATTTTCAATGGAAATAAAACAAATGTGGCCTTTGGATAACCTTTTGTTTTTTTCTTTCTTTCTAATTTGTACAATCCATAATCGATCTGTGGGTATTATGGGAAAATGAAACCCTAGCGCTAAGCTGCACTTAGCCAATTAGAGTTAATGACTCGCTCACTCCAGAAGGTACTTTTATTGTCACATCTTAGAGTTGACTCTTTAATCGCACATCGTCAATTTTAAGGCAAAAATATTGGTGCAGACAAACTTAACAGAAATCTAAATACTTGAGTGAGCTATGGAATCCTACTGGGGATTCCAGCAGAAAACTATTAATAGCCATTATGTCTGGTGAATGTATTGAGGGTGACCTACTACTCAGGAGGTTAAAAGGCAATGGAGTGAAACTAGCTTTCTTACTGTTTCATGACAGCTTTAATTTGCAGATTCTTGCCACATTGACCCTAAAGCCTTGGTTAGATAGTTGATGATAGTTGAAGAGTTCTAAACTATCATCAACTATCCTGCGCACGGTCAAATGGCTCGAAGAAGTAAAGTGGTAGTCAATGTTAGTTTACTTGGAGTCTACACAAGCTCAGGTGAAGCTTGCGTGACTCTTGCATAAATCTATGTGAAAACGGCATCATGAAAAGTTGTAAACATAATGCTAGTATGAACTTTTCACAGTGACAGAGGGCAGCAGCCTGTTTAGTTGCCCTGGAATTGTTGGATGATATTATGAAAAATGAAACTGGAGAGCATAGGAGGAAGAGGGGTCAGACAAGAGTGGATAAAAAGGAGAGATGAGATCAGGTTGTTCAAGTTGGTGGAGGAATTGCAAGTAGACGATACTGCTGGATATAACTTCCAATAACAACAAGCTCTAGATCTGCAGTGTCTAATCTTGACAGTGTGGCCATTTTTTAACTCATTCATGCGAGCTGATGCACATGGAATGAGTTGTCTTGGAGAGGGCATTTTGGTGCGAACAAAAATCTGTGTAGACAGAAATGGATGCGGACAACTGCTGAGTAATTCTATCAAGGCTTGGTAGCTTAGATATCACAGAGGACATGGGTTCTAACCCTGTTCAAGCCTGAAATCCTTTCAGGATTTCTTTTTGCAATGAATAATAACTAGCTAATGTAACTGATGGTTTTTGACATCTTTAATTCAAAATAGTTTGTATTGTGTATGACATTACCTTCTTCATCATAATTGCTCATGTCGTCCTCAATCATGTTACTGAAATCTAACAGAAGGTTCCAGGTGTCTTTAGTTATTGCCTTTTTATGATGGAGCTGTAAGAAAAAAAAAGTATGTTAAGTTTTCTACGGTCAGTGAAAAACCATAGGTATATATATATATGTAAGTATTAAATAAGTGTTAATTAATAAGATTTAATCAGGGATGGCACTAGGATTTTTCAGCGTGAGTCCTTGCACCCATATGTCTGGCCAAATTGGGGTCCCAAAATCTTGATGACCTATTCCTACGATATAAAAAACTAGTTCTTTTGTTATAAAAAGAGTGACTGGAAAAATACTTGCATAATTCATTGTTTCTCTTTTGACAACATTAACTCAAGACATAACTCACTAAAGCATGACAACACAATTTTTGTCCAATGTGACATCAATTTTTAACAGGTGAATAGCACTCAATGTTACGAATAGGACGACCCCATTATCATTCACTTTGCTAGCATTGTCAGTTAAAGCTTTGAAATGTTGCTGAAGCAATACTTTTGCTGTAATTTTGTGATTTTTGTGATCCACCTGATTCATATAATGTACAAGTGCCTATTGTTGGAAAATTTTCCATCCTTTGTGAACAAGTTCTTTCCAGCTTTTGTGCAATCCTAGCAAATCGTCAATACATCATTGTCTGAACCTCAAGTTAGCAGCCATCAAAACTTTTTAGCCATTTGTCTAAAAAATGACTATGTCTTCCATTGAATTTCTCAATTGATCCAACAAGCAATTTATTAAAATGGCAGTAGCTAATGTAGTTTCTCAGATGTCTAAACATGTAATCATCTCCGTTTTCCAGTCTCCTTTGTGTAGCTAAATTCAAAACGGTGGCCACACTGTTAGTTCGCTTTGATCTTATATTTTAAGTGTTACTCAAACAACCAAATCAACTAACAATTCTGCAAAACAAGTGTAGTGACTTCTTTAAATCAAAGTCTTGCTTCCAGGGATGCATTAAAATTTGGAAGATGCATTTTTTGGATTTTATTTGCGTAAAAATGCATGATTTCTGCATTAACGTGATCCTGGTTAATTGTTGCTCACTGTGATTGCAGCATCCTATATTAGCTTGGGTGTCCTGTGGATGAGATAGCCAAACAAAACTCAAGAAAAATTGCTCATTAATTATTTTTGCCCCATAATCATGTTGACTGGCGTGAATAAACCGCCAAGTTCAAATGGAGTTTATGAGACCTGACGAAATGGTGAAGTACAATTGACAACAACAAGCAGCTTTATTTTAAAAGTTTATACAAAAGAGTTAGCTGGCCAGCAGGTAGCAAAGGCTAATCCAGGCAGGCCAGACTTACAATTAACTAAAGAATAAATTAACAATACAGTTGGAAAGAAATTCAAAAACAATAAAGACAGAACTAATAAGAAGTAAGGCAATACAAGAAAAACAAAAAAAGATAATAGTACAATAATTATTTGCTTTTACAAATTAAAAGAAATTACTTATCATTTAAGACAAAGTACAATGAGATCTGTGTTTTGGTTCACAGCCCTGTTCCATGTGAAATGGAACCATTGCTTTGAACAGAACCAAAGTGTTTGCAAAAACAACATGTGTGTCTCCACACATGCAGTAAAATCAAAAGTTTTTTTTGGCTCCTAATAGCAAATGTGTTGTTTATCTTATAGCTTAATACCATATTTTTGGTCAGAAAAGCTTTCTGCCAATTGGATATAATAAGCAAAGTTGTGTCACATATTGAAATGTGATATTCTAGTGCTTTTCATCAATTGAAAGTAACTGTTGATGTAAATGTGAGCAACTTTCATTTTCAAGATTGTAATCTGGCTATTCCTTTTTGGTTAGCCATTATTTTTACATCAGAAATCTATTTCTAATCAGTGTCAAAAGAAGTTGATTTTGGAGGCCTTAATGTTTGATATCTACTACGCGTTCAGGCATGACTAAATTTAAGCTTAATTATACAGTCAAACCCTTATTAAGCGGCCACCTATTAAACAACCACCCTCTATTAGGCAGCCAGTAATCAGAGTCCTGATGAGGGTTGTTCTATTGTTTTTTAAGTTGCCAAAATTCATTACCCCATTACTAATCCATGGTTAATAGAGTTGAAGAGCTAAGCAAGCAATACTATTATGTGAACTCTTCTTTTTTTTTAAATTGCCAATACCACTATTAACCCATTGACTACCGCAGGTTTTTACATTTTCGGAGTGATTTTCCACCTATAAACGATGAATAGCAATTCGTGACTCTTTATTTGAACTACCAGGGAAAAGTGGTGCTGTCCTAAGCCACTGGAGGCTCAAGGTTTCTGAAAACGTCATTTTGACGTAGCTATTTTTTATCCGTGAAGCGACAACAATGGCCCAAGTTCGGTTTGCTTGCGATTTCTGCTAAATTTACAGCCATTTTTCATCGTTAGCGGCTGCCTGATGAGCATCATTAAGCGTGACGGTAGCTAAGAGTCCACTTTCTCAAAGAATCGAGCAAGGTGATGTACTTTGTTGTTGAATTTGGCTTGTTACTCGACGAACTGGGAATTTGGCCGGTCGAACACTTAGTACCTTTGGGACTCGACTATTGATGAATTTCTCGACCTACCACCACATATTTTGGAATTTCTGTGTACTGAAGATGACTAGGAGCAGGAAATTTTGGCGGTAGGTCGGAGTGGCTGTAGACTTAGTTTATATGTGAAAGAATTGGGGGAAGGAACGGGCGCTGTCCAAAATTCTCGTTAGTTCCCAGCATGCAATGCGCTCAAGATGTTGAAAATGTTGGGAAGGCCTGAATGCACTGGAACAAAAGGCTGTATCTACGCTCGGGAGAAGAATATGAACAAAGAAAGTCATTTCTAAGCTAGAAAAAGGACTGAATTTTGTTATGATGGTTGAATTTTGGTTTTTGGACGATGATTTCCCTAAAAAACATGAAGGAAAAAAGGAGCATTTTTGTTGTTTCTCTTTGACGTTAAAAACGGCCAGTTTCGTTCTTGTCCAAACTCAAAAGGCCATATTTGGTAAAAATCGCTACGTTTCTTGCATTTATTGGATATCCAAATTTAAAGGGCATTCCATTTCATGCTCACAACTAACAGTTAAGGCAATATTCGTGCGATTGAGAAAGTTGCAATGTTTTGAAGCATGGGAGTTTTTTACGGCCGGTTTTGGCCGGCACGGGTGCCAATGGGTTAAAATAACAAAACAAAAACCTGACTTACCCCAAGGAACTCACACCAAATTTCGAGGAATTTAAACCTTCCTTCGAGGAGAATATTCCAATATGCAATGGACATGTCTAAGTCTGTAAAAGAATTATATAAAGTAAGAATTTTACATTTACCCTTTAACATGATATCCTGCAGCTATTGTAACCATCACAGTGTAGACAGTATGAATCACAATAAACTCAAGAAGAGCATGTTTTCCACAGCCCATGCAAACATTAAAAAAACTGAAGGTGAGAATGGTACACCATTTTCTCGGGGAGAGGTTGAGGTAAACTGTGTAGAGCTTACAGTCATATTGGCAAGAGCTGTTGTAGTGTTTCTCTAG
Organism: Pachyseris speciosa; assembly: GCA_016490735.1. NCBI lineage: Eukaryota > Metazoa > Cnidaria > Anthozoa > Scleractinia > Pachyseridae > Pachyseris > Pachyseris speciosa. The sequence goes on from JAEMWC010000004.1 coordinate 2,130,990, forward strand.
CAAGTGTTTCAAAACTTTCAAAGTTTTCCTGCCCAAATGTGAAGTTCCTTCAGTGTTCTCATGGTTCAATTCACTGTCAATGCAGTCACGAAATCTGAGGAAAGTCAGCAAAAATCCCTTCAATGATATATATGGAGAGCCGACAAAGCACTCAAAAGTGGGATGCCTTTTTGATAATTCCTTCCTTTCTTGTTGACTGAAAACATATCGAGTAGTGAAACACTAGCTAGCTGAAACTTCACATTTGGGCGGGAAAACTTTAAAGTTTGACACCGGAAACACAGATGTTTGGCATCAAGTGAAAACATGTTTTGGGCATGTGCATTCACGGGTAGATGCAGTCGACAGTAGTGTTTTGCTAGCAAGTGTTTCAAAGCTAATTAAAAAAGTGTTATGACCTTATAGAAACAACAAAACTGGTAGCTTCCTATGCAGACCTTCTTTTGGCTCGTCACATTATCTCAGTCTCCTCTGCATAGAAGGCTACAAAAGTGCAGGAATTTAATTAAAACATTAGTTAGAATGAAGATGGCCTCAAATGAGGAAATACAAATGCTTAACATCTAGAGTATTCAACCAGTGATGATAACATGGATGCCAATAAGAGGCTTTTTTTCACATAATTATAATGTCAAAATAATGTATCTTACCTAAGCTCTTCTGGCCTGGATTTTTAGCGAAGTTAAATGTGAACTGGTATAAATCTTTAAATTTGATACTGTCTCTAAGGTCAGACTCTAAACTGGGTAACTTGATTCGAAGTTTTTCAATTGAATCACACCTGCAACAACAAAAAAACAATACTTATCATTACACTTCCTTGCACACTATAGATTTACCTTCTGATTACCAAATCATTACAGGACCTATCATGAAGGAAATACAAAAGAACTTGTTTAAAGAGTGTCTCTTTATTTCTGATGTAGACATGGTTAAATTTTACATCCAGTTTTCTAAGCCAAAATCACCCAAAATCTAAATATTAGTGTAAGAATGGATAAAAATGTACAGTAAAGCTTCCAAGGCCATTCAATAAATTGGCTCATGTTTTATCAAGTCCTAAAGCACTCAACTGCATCTTGTGTTTTAAACACTACTGCCCATTTATTAAACATTACAAAGTAAATTTTGTTAGCCTGATTGTCAGCACCAGTAAGAGGCACTATTCAAATTTGAGCACTGTTTCCAATTAATCATAGGCACTATACATATCCACGCATTGTCTCTGATTGGTCAAATTAAATTTGAAATAATAAAGAGCCAAGCAGAGACACTATTCGGACCTCAGTATTACATTAGCTTGATAAAAAACATATTTAAATACCCAAGGAGCCAATAAAAATGACTGATCTTGGTAACCCTACATTGCATGAGAAAAAGGAACTTTGCATTATTTTTCTTTGTGAGCCTGACCAGGCTCTTCACTATAACTCACCCTAGCTCTATCATGCCATCAGTGAATTCTTTTCTTGTAAATTCACACTGTGTTGCAGCTTTAAATTTCCAAGCAATTATAAGTACTTTAAGGCTAGCAGGATCTTCCTTTAGGTCTTCACAGAATCGGGAAATTCCAAGAAATGTTATTTTGTCATCATCTGAGGGATCTAACATTATATGTGAAGAATATCAAGTTAGAGTTAAAAACCAAGAAACTGAACAAACCATTAAATCTTAATTCCAGTAAATATCAAATAAATTTTCAAGCTAAATTTGATTTATATTATTGAACTAGTGACCTGAATTTCAATGTTTCAAGAACTTCTGTTTCAGTCATTTAATTTTGCTCATTTCCAGAGGAGGGGTACCCTGCTAGCAGAGGTTTCTTTCTGGCAAGTCTTTTAGCATGTACGAAGTCATTCACATCTCTTGTATTTCGCATAATCAGCTTGTTTACTTCCCAGAGAGAAACCTCTGCCATGAGGTGCTTACATTTTCCATTGAGCATGCGCTTTAGATACTTCCAAATTCTTGGAGGAAGATCAAGTGACAAACAGGTTAAAAACTGGTTTAAATGAGTTTGCCAACTCATGCGCATCTATTTTTCACTGATCTGCTGTGCAAAAATGAGCTTGCATGAGATTTGCGTTATAATCTCTATAGTAACTTGATTACGATCTAGCGCATGCTCAACGGAACATGTAAGCAGCTTGTGGCAGAGATTTCTCTTGGGGAAGGAAACAAGCTGACTACGCAAAATTCAAGAGATGCGAACGACTTCGTACATGCTAAAAGACTTGCTGGAAAGAAACCCCTGCTAGCAGGGTAGAGAAGGGGGTAAAATAAAATATTAAGGAGCCTATGTCTTGGGACCTTTTCTAACCGAGTCCAGGAATCGAACCCAGGACACACTGGTGGAAGGTGAGTGCTCTCACCACTGCGCCAAACCTGCTACCCCCAAACCTCATACCAGACCAATATTACCAGGGTCTTAAAAATAACTGGCGAGATCATGCTGGCTGTGCGCTCAACATTTGCTCAGTTCAGATGACTGCATCGTTGGGCAGTGACATTAAGCCACTGGCCTTGTCTCCTTCGTCTACATACAAAAAGCTATGTAAAAGAACCCACACACTGATCGAAAGGAGTAGTTGTGGTCTGCCTTCATATACACAATTTCACAGTGTCCCTGACTAGTAGGCTTGATAGCCAGCTAGAAGACCAGACACTGAAACAAAGTTGTTGATTGATTGATTTGGTCAGCCTATCTTTAGGGAGCAGCCAAACAGGATTTTACCTCATTGTGTCACATTCTATTTAGGATTTGATTTCTATTTTTAGACTTGATTTATGCACTTTAATTTCTGCTTGGAAAAAAAAAAACACTTAATCTGTTGTTATTATCCCTCCCAAGTTCAAATATCACTTCAATGCAACCAGATAACTGAGATATGTTTGAGTATTATCAGTTATATTGTGATTGTGGATAAGTCCAAGTATTGGCTCATACTTTAAGACCAGGCAAAAGACAAGAAATTTATTAAAACAAAACCCCTAATAATGCCCATCTTTTTGAAGTGCTGATTAGACAAAAGTGATTATGCATTTCCACGATAGCCAGATTAAAAAAAAATGTATTGCTATGTGTCGTGGTAAACTTGCATCTTATATTTTGTTAGTTTTCCTGGTACTTTCACGTAAATGTACAAAACCAAATGCAAACAAAAGTTTGTAGTTAAACAAAACATTTCATAGAAAAATAAATCAAACATTATTTAAGCTTGAAAACCAGGCAACACTTCTTTTAAGCATAACTTGCATTTAGATTAAGAATAACAAGGTCTGGATAGTGGCTACCTTTATAACGATCAAACAGGTGGGAGAGCTTTTTCTTGTCTATCAGTGGTTTTGTATCGATGTAATATCTCTCTGGATTCTGAAAATAACTATCTGACGCCACGTCCAGTCTCCAATCATGTTGACTAAGGCAGTTTATGGCCGTCTTTTCGTTTGTTTCGGTGAAGGTTATAAACTGCCTAACTTTTTCACGCTGCGACGACTTAAGCCTGTGCTGCAAGATATAACACGGACAAAAAATATATTATTCGTCTTGTTCGAAATCATATTCCTTGCAAAGCGAGGATCTTCGCAACATGTAATAAAACAAAAAACCCCTACCATATCCAAATTACATTACCGCCCAAAATCGTCCTTCGAAACATATACTTGAGCCCGCAGTTCTCAATTTATTTATTTCAGCGACCCGGTACAACAAACATCACTAACAGGGGTCGTGTAAGCAAATTTCTGTCTTTCGTATTTTGCTTAGTTGTCCTCCACAAAACATTTTTACTTACTGAAAGAAGTTAAAATTAGTTTAAAAATATTATTACAACCCTCTTTAAATGATATGAATGCATTTCATCACTGGAACCACGATATAACGATTGATCGTCCCACCCATGGTGGACAACAAATTCTCACACCCGGGGTAGGGCCGGTGTGGGGTCTTGCATGGGGTAAAGGATAATGAGGCTGATGTATTTTAGCTTCGAATGGAAGAGTGCATGTATACACCGAAGCTGCTATGATTTCTGTCTCAATCCCTTCTTTTAGGAAAGTCAGAGATGAAGGGTACTTTGTTTACGAAATCCACGTTACAAAACCCACGGGACGCGAGCTGGTACTGGAGAGGAGGTACCAAGAGTTTCATGAATTTCACAAGCAAATCGGAAAAACAGTTGACAGTCCGCCGCATTTTCCGTCAAAGAAGCTACCAAGACCGCTCAATACAAATTCTAGATTTTTAGAATCAAGAAGAGCAGCTTTAGAACAGTACTTGAGAAATCTTTTACCTATGATTGGGATTAGCGAAGTTCACGACCTCTTGACGGGATTTCTGGACACCAATTTACCTCGGCACATTCGAAACGTTGATTCTTCAAGAGCGAGTTCGATTGAAGACTTAGACGGATTTGCAGATGAAGGACCTAGACTTACTCATCAGCCTTTAGTGTGTTACACTGATGACCCTTTTCGTGATCGAAACCGCGGTACAAACCCTCTGCCCAATGTTGTTTTACAGGGTACTTTAGAAGGTCTTTATGGCAAGGTCAAAGGTGACTTATTTGATGCAAAAATATGGAGTGACACGATGGCAAGATAATTGAAGGGCTACTGCTGTAGATCGTTGGAATTCACAGCAATGCATTGCCTATAAAAGCTGTGTGGCCATGGATTTACCAGGATTTACCAGTTTTGGCACTTGGATGTACCAAATGATGCCTTAGCCAAGTCCCCACCACTGTTGCCATTACCAGTAGTTAATAGAGGGGAATGGTTATGAAACCTAGCAAAGTTCTTTGTTATATGTTTTTGTTTGCTATTTTAGGGGTTAACCATCCACAAATAACAATAGATGGTTATCCGTGTTCATGCAACTAACCAATAGAAACATTGCGATTATGTAATTCATACATAGTACATGAGTGCAAAACAAAAGATGTGCACAGTCATGGATCTTGGTCTCTTTGTTTTGCTCCTTTGATGTTTGTCGGGCTTCATAACCATTTCCCTCTATTAACTATGCCATTACAGTCGAACCTCGATTATCCGGACTCGTGGGGACTGAGCTGAATAGTCCGGATAATTGAGAGTCTGGATAATTGAAAATTTGAATATTAATGAGGCAAAACTAAAACTAAATGACTAGTGAGTGAAGCATGAAATTTCACTTAGAAACAAAGAACACCTGAGCGTATCAGAGCTCAGTGAAATGCATTGCAGTGGTATGGGACATGTGAGCTCAAAGTGCATACAAATTTGTGGTTTGAAGTGAAGCAAATTCAGTTTGAACCGGAGTTTCAATACTTAATTTGAAGGGAAAAAGTTTTGCCACGGATCTTAAATATGGCTAATTAATATTCATGGAAACTGGGACCAGCTAAGCAAGTCCGGATAATTGAAAAATCCAGATAATCAAGGTCCAGATAATCAAGGTTCAACTGTACCAATTTATTCTGGGCCATTTGCCTTAATACTCATATCAAAATGATCCATTTAGTTTTCAAGTTAATGGTCTCACTTCGATCCAGCACAGGTGAACCAAATGTCTGAGCAAATCCCGCAAGCATTACATGAGGCATAACATGACCTCTGAGTGAAGCAGCATTCAGTTACAGTCAAACCTCGAAGTTAGGTTAGGTTTTGGTTATTTTGCAGGTAAAACTTAAATTCAGGTACAAAATTTTTAACTTAGGTTGAATCTCAATTTTCTTTGTCTCTTAATCCTAATTATGAATAATTAGGGATAAGAGACAAAGGAAATCCATTTTCAACCAAGTTTAAAAATTTTTACCTGAACTTAATTTTAATCCGCAACAGTTATACATAAGAGACAAAGGAAATCCATTTTCAACCAAGTTTAAAAATTTTTACCTGAACTTAATTTTAATCCGCAACAGTTATACATAACAGGTTTGTTTTTCAAAGACCGAATGTTTTAAGCCCTGGCCAAATGAGCTAGCAAGAAGACTCAAGTTTTCAACTTGGGTCTACTTGCTCAAAGTACACAAAGTATTTTAAACACTTCCTTGATCAATTTGTCTTTACTTGGTTGTGATGTTTTAATTAATTAAAATTAAGTGCCATTCTCTGAAAAATATTGGTGTCTTCCAAATGAGGTTCAAAGTTACTTTGGACAATGCCTGAACAATGCCTGTTCTTAAATGATCTGTCTCTTTTGGTCAAAAAATTATTAGCACTTGCATAGTTGTTGTTAACCTTTTAAGCCCTAACTGGAACTATTTAAGCTCCTAATTTCTCCTCGCCATGTAAAAATTGATGAAGAGCCACCTTGTGGAAATTTAGTCAAACATTTAGTCTATGAGAATACAGGAAATGATGAAGCACAATGTGCCTTGATGACAAAATATATACTGACTTGTTGAGTCATAAATTCAATGGTTAACAGATGATGCGAATGACGTCAATTTTTTTAGCTTCAATATTTATATAGGGAGTTTCTATTACTTCATTACAATGTGTTTTTTAATTATATTCATAATATGTGCAT
>JAEMWC010000004.1:2142500-2182500 GCA_016490735.1 Pachyseris speciosa
TGTGAGGTATCCTTGTCACCCCAGCCACATCCCACAAGCTTTACATTTTCTCTAACAAATTACACCCTCAGACAATCAGGTCAAGACACTGCTGAGGAGTTGCGTAGCAGAGACTTCCGTAAGGACCTGGAAGAACGTGAACGCCAAGCAGCCCGTGAAAGAGCTAAGGAAAAAGGTAGCAGATCAACTACTGAGCAGCCAAAGAGGCCACGCCTAGATCAGCCACCTCCATCTAACCTGGATGCAGATGATCCTGTTGATGATGACGAGGATGATGAATCAGATGAAAGGTACTTAATTTGGTACCACTTGTAGCCAATATGTGCAAATCATGCACAGATCTAAACTATGTAGTGGTATAGAAATTGTGTGGATCTGAACTGTGCTGTTATGTTTTGGATTCACACAAACAAATAACTTTATGGAATGTACAATCACCCAGGTGAGTTTAGTCTAGAGAAGGACTGTTGGTCAGAGATGAGAGAGACTGATGTTTCAACAACCTGAGCAGAAGATGTCATTAGAGTCATGCCTCACTTCACTTCACATTAATTTTTATAGTGCTACAGGGCTCGAGACTAACGGTAGCCAACTAGCCACAGACTAGTAAAAATTCTGTTTGGGCTAGTAGATTTTGCACTTCACTAGCCATTTTGGCTAGTGAAAACTTGTTAGCACTGGAGGACCAGGGGGAAACCTTTTGAAAATTAATTTCAATTGTATGACAAAAGAAAATTGAGTTGTGTTAGTGAACAAATGGTTGGCTTTTTCAATTTTTTTTTCATACTAAAGCAATGAATGTCACTTCCCCAACATTTCCCCAATTTGCTGCTGACCATTGAGATCAGCCTGTTGCAAGAGAAGTAATTCTTTTTTAACAGGATCATGTCTGATTTTTGCTTACACTTGGTGTCTCCACCAAACCTTAAAATCACATTTTGTATTTAAAAGAGCAACTGCTTTTGTATTTAAACTGCTGTCAGTGTTAAGAGACTGTTGAGTTACCCGACATACGAATTTTGGAGTTGACTGGGCCTGTCCTAGCATAGTTTCAAGGTTAGTTTGGTTTTATAGCTACACTGTATGGTAAAAATAATTTGTTCCACAGTGTCTCTTCAAGGTATTTTAAAGAGCTTAATTGATGTTGAAAAAAGACTATTATTTTTATTATAAAACTTTCAAATGTCAAACATAGTTACAATTGTATTTCTAAAAAGCTAATAAGATGCACGCATTAGTAGTAAAAAAAGTACCTGACTGAAACTGCTTGACAGGATTAATGTCTGGAAAAGAAGTCTGGCTATCTGACTAGTGAAAAATTTGATTTGGCTAGAGAATCAAACCTGTCAATAGCCATTGGGCTACAATGTAGTAAGCTGAAAAGTTAGTCTCAAGCCCTGGTGCTACCTCATAAAGATATATTTGCACACTGTTAGCGGTCATAGGATGGATAATTAATTACAATAGTGTCAACTAATTACAATAGTGTGATAGTATGGAGTCCTGAAAGGCTCCTGGGTTAGTTGATAAGTCAATAATAGATTGTGGTAAGTTGTTCCAGTTGGTTATTGTTTGTGGTAAGAAACTGTATTTATAGGAATTTGTACAAACTGAGAGTGGATGTAGTGTTCACAATGTGTGTGTCTTGATCTCCAGGTGGGTTTCTTGAGTGATTCCAGGGAGGCCAGATTATGGATGTCTGTAAATATCGACCAAGGGTGGGAAATATGAAAATTTCAAAAAATACCAAAAAAATTCTGTAGACTACCCTAGTTATTCTATTAATGAAAATATCGAAATTCGAAGGCCAACAATCACATCCGGTACCTAATTCAAATGACAAAAAACATTCCATATTAAAAAGCAATCTCTGAGCTTTCAAAATATGATTTTGAAACTTCGGGCAGCACACGAAATGAATTTTTGGGAATGCAAAATTCACGGAGCACTTGTTTGAGTGAAATTTGACCCTTCTAACTTGACAGTTTTGAGGTTTGGCATGACTCAAACAAATATTTCAGCCAAAATAAGTGTAATTTTAGGCAATCTCAAGTCTTACAGTTATACACACATGCTTCAGAGACATTGAATACAAAATTTACAACAATTTTCAGCCGAAAAGAACTCATATCCCAGCTTTTAGGTAAGCTTAAGCTTACTAAACGTACGTCGGTAAATAAATGTGAACATGTACTGGGTCAAGCATGCAAAGCCAATAATTCAAAATCTACACCAAATATCTATCCTGTGTAGTATACAATAAGGTGCAGGATATGTTTGTTTGTACCTTTTGTCCTTGTTCATCCTCATATTTGCAAATAGTACAGCAAAATCCCCACACGCGTGATCGACGTGTCACGAGTCTTGTGGAGGTGCTGTTATGTGACTTGAGATTGTGTTGCATATTTATTAAACAAGTGGAGATTGAACTCAGGACCCCCGACATAGGCACTTCATCTACATGAAATTCTTAGGAAAAAATAAATTCTAGATTGAAAAAAATGCAAATCACAACTGATAGAACGCTGATAACTTGAACTCAGCAGACGTCCCCTGCTCACTTGTCTGATGCCTTTTTTCTTGCAGTAGACTTTATAGATCATTTTCACCGTCACGCAAAAAACCCGGTGTACAAGAATAAATTTTGAAACCATTCCATGAAAGAAGCCAAGAAAATGAGATGTGACAAAAGACTAGAAAATGAGCGATTTTGCAAGTCTCAGGTCTGTGTGGCACACCGTTTCTGAGTTATCTGCCTAAACTTTTAATTTCACTCAACTACATAGAGCCTTTCATGCAGACGCCATTTATGTATACGCTGAAGTAAGACAAGTACAAGTAAGGTACCCAAAATCAACCAATACAATGTACATTAACTTATATGATAAATGGGTTTCCATTTTGCTTCGGAGATACTATACATGTACATATTTTAATGCTTGAAATGTTTTAACTGCTGAAAGTCATAAGTAAAAACTATTTTTCAGCCATACAGCTGACCTTTCTTGGTCATGCACTATGAAAATTTCTGTACTTTAAAAACTAAAGACGCTACGGGACTGGAAACTCAAGAAAATACTTTATATATGTTAGGTGTCTTCAACCTGATGTAAATAAACACTCAGAAAACCTTGCTATTTTGATTTTAGAATTTGATGACATCGCGGTAAAAATGTTCTCTTGAAAAGTAAACTACGCCCTAACTTGGACTGTAACTTTTGCCGGTAGAGCCATCCAATAGCAGAATCCTGGCGGTGCTTTGGGCAAATCAACATTTCAAAGTTCAAGTCATGAAATTAAAATATACTTAAAAGAAAAATGAAAATAAACATAATGGGAACTGTAATTGTAGCAACAATGAATAGCAATAATTATTGTTTAGGTATATCTGTTGTAGGTCAAAACGAAATTCAGGTCAAAATGAATTCAACCTAGGTCAAAATCAAATTCCTTTGTCTTTTAACCCTAATTATTCATGATTCATAAATAATTAAGGTTAGAAGACAAAGGAATTTGATTTTGACCTAGGCTAAAATCATTTTGACCTGAATTTTATTTTGACCTACCACATATCCATTGCCTGACTGAGGAAATATCACAAGATTCGCTTAGGGGCAAGGGTAACACTTATCTTGTTCCGGTGCAGTCGATGTCCGCCTTTGCATTCCAAGGCATGAAAGACAATAGCAAAATACATTTTTAACTTAGCAAAGGGACAGTTTTTTTTCCATCACAGAGGGGAGCAGATGCTTATTGCTTTGATAGGTGATCATTTATAGCGCAAATTTTGCCAGCAAAGGAAGTAAAGGTAAAATGTATGGGCAAAACGTTATATCACATGACATATTTTCAGTCCCAAGTTTATCCACGATCCTCAAAACATGCTCAAAGATCCAGCCTTGTTTTATTTCCAGCTCCTTTGGGAATGACTGCAAAGTGTGCTGGTTCCCCCAGCATGTCATCAAATCTATTTTTATATGCAGGCTACCTTGTCTTACTCGGAGTACCGTAGAAGTACGAAGTCCAAAATAAGGCCCTTCCCCTCCCAGTGCCCTCCCTTATTCTTAACCCATTGGCACCCGTGCCGGCCAAAACTGGCCGTAAAAAACTCCCATGCTTCAAAACATTGCAACTTTCTCAATCGCATGAATATTGCCTTAACTGTTAGTTGTGAGCATGAAATGGAATGCCCTTTAAATTTGGATATCCAATAAATGCAAGAAACGTAGCGATTTTTACCAAATATGGCCTTTTGAGTTTGGACAAGAACAAAACTGGCTGTTTTTAACGTCAAAGAGAAACAACAAAAATGCCCCTTTTTGCCTTCATGTTTTTTAAGGAAATCATCGTTGAAAACCAAAATTCAACCATCATAACGAAATTCAGTCCTTTTTCTAGCTTAGAAATGACTTTTTTTGTTCATATTCTTCTCCCGAGCGTAGATACAGCTTTTTGTTCCAGTGCATTCGGGCCTTCCCGACATTTTCAACATCTTGAGCGCATTGCATGCTGGGAACTAACGAGAATTTTTGACGGCGCTCGTTCCTTCCCCCAATTCTTTCACATATAAACTAAGTCTACAGCCACTCCGACCTGCCGCCAAAATTTCCTGCTTGTGGTCATCTTCATTACTCAGAAATTCCAAAATATGTGGCGGTAGGTCGAGAAATTCATCAATAGTCGAGTCCCAAAGGTACTAAGTGTTCGACCGGCCAAATTCCCAGTTCGTCGAGTAACAAGCCAAATTCAACAACAAAGTACATCACCTTGCTCGATTCTTTGAGAAAGTGGACTCTTAGCTACCGTCACGCTTAATGATGCTCACCAGGCAACCGCTAAAGATGAAAAATGGCTGTAAATTTAGCAGAAATCGCAAGCAAACCGAACTTGGGCCATTGTTGTCGCTTTACGGATAAAAAATAGCTATGTCAAAATGACATTTTCAGAAACCTTGAGCCTCCAGTGGCTTAGGACAGCACCACTTTTCCCTGGTAGTTCAAATAAAGAGTCACGAATTGCTATTCATCGTTTATAGGTGGAAAGTCACTCTGAAAATGTAAAAACCGCCGGTAGTCAATGGGTTAAACAGCAAAATAATTTTCATGAAAAGCTCTCAGAATACAGAATATCAGCCCCTTGAAGCCTGGTTCACACTTGTGACATAAGCATAAGCACAAGCGTAAGCATAAGCATAAGCATAGCGATGTTCACACTTGTGACATAAGCACAAGCGTAAGCGTAAGCATAATGATGTTCACACTAGTGACTTACGCATGTGCAGTGCGAGTCATGTTGGTGGATAAACAAGATGGTGCTTATGCTTAAGCTTATGCTTATTTCACACCAGTTCCCACTTGTGAAATAAGCATAAGCATAAGCACAAGAAAAAGGAAAATGTTTCTTTTTCTTATGCTTATGCTTATGCTTATTTCACCTCAATGCACACTAGTGTTTTCTTATGCTTATGCTTACGCTTATGCTTATGCTTATGTCACAAGTGTGAACCAGGCTTGAGCGTAAACGTTGACTGTTTTTTTCAGAACTAAGTTCCGGTGGTATATAGTGCAGAATTTGGGTATGGAACTGAAGAAAGCATAAAACCGGGTCGGGTAACAGATTTTTCTTGAATCCTACAGTGTATATCTTTATCTCAGTCTGCTGTGGGGACTGGCCATTAATTATTTCAGTGGAAGAGTGTAAAAAATTAAATAAAAAAATTTCTCGGGGAATGCGCATCGATATTCCTCATCTTGGCCAATCAGCAAGCACTTAATAATTCCTGATTGCTCTATCACTTGATAAAATGCCAAAAAGATCAGGCCGAGAGCAAGGAAACCGCATGTGGGGTGTTATACATTAGCTCTAGCTTGCAAAAAAGCGTTATATGCTTTTGACACCTGTTGATTAATAAATCAACTTATGAGGCAATAGTAAACCTATTTAGTTTTACCTGCCTTACAACTCTGGTGCGCGCATGCACAACACCATAGTACAGCTTATTAAACACAAGAGTAAAAAGAAGGTATTGTCAACCTTACCTGCCCTCGTTAATATCAGCTCTGCTTCAGTCTTCAAACCACAGTTAGCAGAATTGGCTGCAGGGTGTCTGTGAAGTGGTGCTCAATTGACCGGTTGCAGTCTCTGATACGCAAGTACTCTGTGCCCGGGTATTTGGTACTTGAACCGCACTTTCCCCCAACCAACGCTCCATGCCATATTTGCATGCTGTATCTTCGCACGTTAGCGATCAGATGTGTTCTAGCTGGCAATGAAATTTTCTTATTTTCTACGCTAGAGAAAACTATATACCACAAAACTACGCTACCAAAATGGATGCTGCAAGCACAAGATTAGACTGTATTGGGACGTTGTTATTTGTGCATGTGCTTTATATAATGAGGTGTTCGAAAAAGTATTGTACAACACATTAGGTTATCTCCTAATCTGATAGACAATCAGGACAAATATGTAGAAAAAAGTGTTTAACTTAAGATGAACAAACAAACAAAAAGAACAAACTATCAACAGTGGATTGTTTGACACGTTTGAGGACCAGGAATCTGTAATCATGGTACAATGTCAATGTATGAAAATTTGAGCTTCTGCTCATTCGATTTGCGCACATATAACATGTAGATTAGTGATCGAATTGAAATAACCCGGAAGTAAAACGGGTCTCCTTGCATGACATGTTACAGAACAGCACAATCTCGACTCACGCAACAGCACTTTCACGAGACATGCGACACATCGAGCGTGCAGGGATTTCACTGTAGTTTTTGCAGAAATGAAGATGAACAGGGACAAAAAGTACAAACAAACATATTATGCATCTGATTATATACTAAGCAGGATAGATATTTGGTGTAGATTTTGAACTTTTGGCTTTGCGTTATAAGAACTTGACCCAGTACATGTTCACATTTATTTAGCGAGGCAAGTTTACTACCTAAAAGCTGGGATATGAGTTCTTTTCAGCTAAAAATTGTTGTAAATTTTGTATTGAATGTCTATGAAGCATGTATGTATAACTGTAAGACTTAACTTATTTTGGCTGAAATATTTGTTTGAGTATTGATTTGCGTCGCACCAAACCTCATAACTGTCAATTCAGAATGGTCAAATTCCACTCAAGTGCTCCGTGAATTTCATGTTCCCAAAAATTCATTTCATATGTTGCCCAAAGTTTCAAAACCATATTTTGAAAGCTTAGAGATTGCTTTTTAATGTAGAGTGGTTTTTTTATGTTTGAAATTAAGTACTGGGTGTGATTTTTGGCCATCGGATTTCGACTAAATTTTGCTCGTACGAAATCCTCACGACCACTCAAAACGTGTGTTAAGACCTCTTTAATATGATAAGAAGCTTTGTGGATTGAATGATATTTGAATTCGATTCAAATTGAGCTCTTTTGGTAGCCCAGCCTAGGCCCTCAAAAAAGTGACCTGGCAGAGGTCATAAAGCGCCCAAATGCTACTCCCTCCATGTCACCAAAATATTTGTCCGAAGAAACTAAAATTTATATTTTCATTAATAAAATACCTAGGGTAGTCCACATAATTTTTTTCTGATTTTTCAAATTTTTAAATTTTCTTTCTCTGGTCGATATTTACAGACATCCGCTCTTAAGCCTTTGTTGAAGAGAATTACTCTGTCCATTTGTCTGCAAAGCTTTAAAGGTGACCAGCCAAGTTTTTTCAACATCATTGACATACATGTAGTACCAGGCTCATAGCTTTTATAGTTGGAAAAGGACAAAGCGTGCTGCTCTACGTTGAATCTTTGTGACTTCAGCAATAAGCTAATTGGTGTGGGGATCCCAAGCAATACTTGCATATTCTATAAGTGGTCTGACCAGACTCGTGTATGCTGCTTCTTTTACTGCTGGATCACTAGCAGATAAATTGCGTCTTAGTAGGCCAAGCATTTGGTTTGCCTTGCAGGTAATGTTAGCAAAATGATCATTGGTTCCATCATAGATCATTTGTGATGGTCACACCCAGGTATTTTGTACGTGTGACAAAGTCTAGGGCTGTGTCCTGTAAGGAGTATAAGTGGTGGGACTTGTGATATGTTTTCCTTGAAATGTGCATAATTTTACACTTAAATGCAAGTTGGTAACATCAGTGAATGGTGTAAATTCTCTGGCCATTGGTCAGATTGCTCTACAAAATCATGTTGTTGGTTGTCTTTCAGTTAAGCTTTGCTATTTTTAGCCACAATGATTATGCTTCACCAAGTTATGGTGTGACTCCTGAGCTGGGTTCAAACCATTAACAGTGAAACAAATTTTGCAAGGTTACATTGTACTCATGCTTGCCTGTGGACTTTTTCCTGACTGCATTTATTATAACTTTCAGTGATGACGAAGATGACACTGCTGAGCTTCTTGCTGAGTTACAGAGAATAAAAAAAGAACGAGCACAAGAGGAGGCAAGAAAGGTGTGATCTATTGCTCTTCCTGTGTTACTAACCAAACTTGAAAACCTCAAAGTTCAAACTGTTTTTCCTGTGCTTTATGCTGCAATACTTAACATTGTAGTAGAGGTTTCAATAAGCAGGAAAGTATATGTTGTGGTTCATTTTTATCCTTGGTTGAAATCTTTTCTCCCTTTGTTTTTGGGTATGGTAGTGTATGGTAATATATGATAATATATTATCACTAGTTTAAAACAAAAGGAGAAAAGATTTAAACCAAGAATAAAATTGAACCACAACATATCCATTGGCTGTCATTTTAACTTTGTCTGCAACAGTACAAAATGCTATCTTTTTATTTGTGTTTTGCAATTCACAGTTTTTGTATTTTGTACATGCTGATGAGGCAAAGAGGGCTAATTAACATGTAAACAAAAGAATAATAAATTGGCCGCCATTTTGGAATAAGGTGTATGGTAGAAGGTTTTGGATTGTTTTTATTAGTGCCACACAACTTGTACATGTATTCCCCTGAAATCTACAAGTAAATAGTACTGTTTATTTTCTTGAGTTTTCTTGGCATTATCTTTATCAAATCCAAAATGTAACTTACATGTGTTCTTTACTAAAGCACAAATAAAATTTTGGGCAAAGGTTATCTGTTCTAGATACATTACTTCAAATGCCAATCCAGTCTTTGACATCATTAATTTTGTCTGTCAAACATTCCCATATTAAGGTTTAAAAATGCTTAGTTGCAAAAGAAAGTTACCAGTACTTATTTCGTTTTGCATCCTGAGCCTTTCACTGTTAAATGTTTTATTTCAGGAAAGAGAGAAGAAAGAAGAAGATGAGAGAATAAGAATGGAAAACATCATGACTGGAAATCCCTTACTCAATACACAGAACAATTTTAAAGTGAAAAGAAGGTACACTTTGGAGTTAGTACAATAAAATTAATTAACACTCACCTTAAACAGCCTGATTGCCGAAAGTGCATTTTGTAAATTAAGGGACCGTTCATTTTTTATGAGAGAGGGGGGGCTGGTGGGATTTGGGGGGGGCCACTCGAAAAAAATTGGCTTAAAAGGGGGGGCCAGCCAAAAAAAAATGAAGGAAAGGGGGGGGGGTCGGATGAAAAAATTAGATTAAAAATAGGATAAGAGACGTTTACAAATGGAAGAAAAATTGTGCTCTTTTATTTAAAACAGTTCCAGGGTAACAAGAAAACTTCTCAACAGCTTTTATATTTTATAAGGACAGTGAACATACCATAATAACAGTCTTGAATAGCAACAACTTTCTTTCCATTGATAAAGATGTTGTTGTCAAGCTCATATAATTTAAACCAATAATTTGAATCCTGAATTGGAACTGACCTTGTTACCAGAGCTTTTCTCTGAGAAATTTAATGGGAGGGGCATGAAACTACTACGAGGTGTCCCCTTCCTCATTTTCGACGTTCTCTTTGATCTCGTCGTCGCTGTGTTCCTCTTCTTCTTCCTCCTGTTCTTCTTCGTTGTCTTCCTCTTCTTCCTCTTCTTCGTCGTTTTCTTCTTCCTCTTTGTTCGTGTCTCCGACGTTTGAGCTATAATCTTCAGGATGCAGGAAGCAATACATCCTGTTTCTTACTTCTGGCTTAAGGTTGGTAATAAGCCTGCTTTGTGCCGCGTTGCTGAAGTAGCTTGATTGCAGTAGGTGAGCGATGAATGCTGCATCCCGTGTTAGCAACAATGCTGCTACATCTTCGTTTATGCACGCTTCTGGAATTGTCATGGAGGGAGGATAAAGAAGACAATTGGGAAGCTCTTTTGCAAGGGGATTTGCAACGCAGATATGATACACGCGTAGGAAGTTGTTTTCAAACCGTTTGCGTTTTCTGCCTTTTGATTTCCTACGGTTTTGTTTTAATTTTCTTTTTTTTGACACATAGTGTCCTGTTAAGCCCTTGAAGACCTGGTCAAAGGTCTCCTTCTTTTTGTCGAGGTTTTCTAATTCCCCTGAAACCTTGAGCTGCTTTGCCTCAATCCTAGCGATGTGCTGCACATTGAAGTCATGGTGGAATTTCTTGTCAGGCTTCAGGGTAATGCCATTCGCCTGGAAGAGCGTGGAGTCATGATCACTCAGAATTTTTAACTGCCCTTTCAGTTTCTCAACAGCCTCTCTGAACAAATACTTACAACATCATTGGCTATTAAAACAGCATCAGAAGAGCAGCAAGAATGACAAAGTGAAGACAATTATGGGACACTTCCTGCAGATGAATACTCTCAGAACAGGTCAAGCCGAAGTGAGAGGCAGCAATGAATCAGGTCAAGTAGACAGCAGCGGTGAAAGCAGTGAGGGAGAAGAAACTGATGATGATTACAAGAGTGATGCCCCTGACTCTGAAGACGATTAAATGATGTCGTTCTTGCTTTTATCGCCTCAGACGAGGAATATGTAGACGAGCGGCCAGCTACAACACGCTCAGGACGAGCAGTAACAAGAAGAGCTGAAATTGACTTTTCATTCTTTTAAGTGAGGATTTGTTAAAAACAGCTTTCTAGCTTTCAGCTTTCTTTCACTAAATTACGTGAAATGTAACAAAACGAAATTGTAATGCAGTAACTTTTTTAATACCTTATGTATTTTTTTATTCATGGGGGGGGGGCCCTTCCAAAAAATTACTCTGATGAGGGGGGGGCCATGCGAAAAAAATCGGAAATTGGGGGGGGGTCATACAATTTTCAAATTACACTCCTCCAAATCCCACCAGCCCCCCTACCCCATAAAAAATGAACGGTCCCTAATATCTGGACACCATCTCTACCCATTTTTTCTTTCATACCCATGTTTACTCCAGTTGTTCAACCCATTGGCGCCCAGCCGTTTTTCCGTTTTTGGAGTGATTTTCCACCTACAAATGATCCATAGCATTTCGTGACTCTTTATTGAAACTCCCATGGAAAAGTGGTGCTGCCCTAAGGCACTGGAGGCTCAAGGTTTCTGAAAACGTTATTCTGACGTAGCTATTTTTCATCTGTGGAGCTACAATGACGTCCCAAGTTCGGTTTGCTTGTGATTTTTGCTAAGTTTACAACCAGTTTTCATCTTTAGTGGCTGCCTGATGAGCATCATTAAGCGTGACGGTAGCTAAGAGTTCACTTTCTCAAAGAATCGAGCAAGGTGACATACTTTGTTGTTGAATTTGGCTTGTTACTCGACGAACTGGGAATTTGGTCGGTCGGAAACTTAGTACCTTTGGGACTCGACTATTGATGAATTTCTCGACCTACCGCCGCATATTTTGGAATTTGTGAGCACTGAAGATGACCACAAGCACGAATTTTGGCAGTACGTCGGAGTGGCTGTATGTGAAAGAATTGGGGGAAGGAATGGGCACCGTCAAATATTATCGTTATTTCCCAGCATGCAATGCGTTCAAGATGTTGAAAATGGCAGAAAGGCCCGAATGCACTGGAACAAAAGGCTGTATCTACGCTCGGGAGAAGAATATGAACAAAAAAGTCATTTCTAAGCTAGAACAAGGACTGAATTTTGTTATGATGGTTGAAGTTTGGTTTTTCGATGATGATTTCTTTAAAAAACATAAAGGCAAAAAGTGGCATTTTCGGGGTTTCTCTTTGACATTAAAAATGGTCAGTTTCGTTCTTGTCCAAACTCAAAGGGCCATATTTGGTAAGAATCATTATGTTTCTTGCATTTATTGGATATCCAAATTTAAAGGACATTCCATTTCATGCTCACAACTGACAGTTAAGGCAATATTCATGGCAGTGATTGAGAAAGTTGCAATGTTTTGAAGCGTGGGATTCTTGTGCGGCCGGTTTTGGCCGGCACGGGTGCCAATCGGTTAAGGTTACTTTAAACCATTGGGGATCAAATTTTTCAAAATTTTAAGTTTTGCGCTCTTTGGCTAGATTTGTATTTGTATTTTATTTTTTCTCCATTTAACATTAATTACATAGCTATTAATTACAGAGAATGAGGTACTACTAAATAGGAGATTGGCACATCTAGGTAGACTAATATTGTGCCCCTTAGTAAAATTATATATTATAACAGCAAAAAAAAAACTAGATACAAGATAGATAGTATACTTGGTACAGCAGAACAAAGTTACTTAAAATTATATAATATTAATACTGAGCAGCATAATATGTGAAGGTGTCTTAATCCAGTAATTCCAGTTAGGGATCCAACAACAACAACAACAATAATAACTTTATTTTTGTGTCAAAGTACTTTAGCATACCTGCTAATTGGAGGCACAATAACAAAGCCAATACTAAATAAGTAATAAATACTAAATAAATATTAACTACAATGACATTCTAAAATACTTGTACAAAAAATACCAATGTTATTATATTAAGAAAGATTTAGAAATCTACCAATACTATTCCATTAAAAATACTCCTTGTCTCTACAAGCTGCAGAGAAAACAGTCAGGTCCACATTCGTTGCTAATTAAGTTTGAGATATCCATCTGTCTTACTAATTTCTTAAACTGACTCAAGGTGCTTGCATTTCTTATGCCCTGATGAAGGCGGCGCCATAGTGTCGGTCCAAGATACTTAATGGAATGCTTTCCACATGTTACAGTATTAAAGCGTGGTATGACGAATTCTGAGTTCCTAAGGCTATATTGGGTGGTTTGTAGATTAAAAAGGTCTGATATGTATGTGGGGCAGATGCCATGTTTAACTTTAAACATAAGAATAGTGCTATGTTTTGAAGTCTTTGATTATTTAACCCTTTACTCCCCAAGAGTGACTTTATAGATTTTACTCTGTCTAACGCCAGACGATTTTACTCGTCAAAGGGAGACCCCTTGGGGGTTAAAGGGTTAAAAAACTATCTCCCTTAAAGTCACAAGGTTAGCTTTGTTTAGAAAGTCTTCATAGGAACTGCTTTTGTCTTTGAAGACTGCCCTTAGCCCCTTCTCTTGTAACCTTTCAAGTTTTCGTTTGTCTGAAGATCTGACAAAATGTCAAACTATGGAGCAATATGTCAAATGTGGTAGAATATTAGTTTTAAATATGTGTAGCTTAGCCTTTTCTGGAATTATATTTTACTTTCTAAGGAGAACTCCAATTTTTTGGCTAGATTTAACGCTAATGTGTTTGACATGTTCGCTGAAAGACAATTGGTGATCTATTGTAACTCCTAAGAGTTTAAGAAATGTCATTTGTTTGATTTCCTCATTGTCAACCTTGAGATGGATCTTTGGGAAATCTTGCCCTTTTATCTTAGTAATTACCATAGCCTGGAACTTTTCCTTGTTAGCTAGGAGTTTATTGTTGGAATACCAATTAGCTGCAACCTACGCTTGATCGTTTAATATTCTTTCCACATCACTGGCCCTGGTTCCTGATGAATACAACTGATGATCGTTGGCGTACATAGAAACTGATAGTTGGCAGTGTTTGATGGAAAGGAACAAGTCATTTGACATTTTTTGCATGAAACTCTTATTCAAGATCTCAAATTGCGTATTTTGTTTACATCAAATTACTTCAAATTTTGAAGTTTCCAGTTGGTGGTCTTAGGTTTTATTTTCAGATGAATTTGTATCTGCCCATTCACCAAATCTACAGTGTTTTTTCCAATTATATCTAAAATATAAATACTCCATCTGTCAGTAAATGTGGCATCAACTTTGCTGCAAATGAATGAGGCTAGTTTGTCATGTATCCTCTTCAGGAGGTTCCTTGTCAGTCCTCTATTGGTCGGTGGTACTACTGCTTTGACAACACTTTTGATGAGGTGTGAAAACTGTGCAAATCTTTGGAGGCCAAAAACTCAGGGTTTCCTTCAGTTGAACAAATTAATCTCAACCTGCCAGTGCCAGGCGCCAGTTACAACACTGGGTTGGAAGTTTTGGGGATTTTTCCTCTGAAGGAACACCATGATAAGTTTTGTAATAGCCTTTTTAACAGCATCCTTTTGGACCTGAACCATAAGATTAGAAACCTGTTTGCCTCCAACTTGCTGCCACAATAGTTACAACTTAAGAAAACAGCACCTTTATCAAGTACCCAATTTGAATTTTAACTAATCTGGCAAGGAACTCCTTCATGCTATGGCTGCAATGGTATAATTGAAGGACTGGGCCCAGCATAACCAACCCAAATGACTTTTAGGGCTTTTTTTTGTTCCAAATTAGTGAATTTTTGCATGTGGCCTTTGATTCAATAGAACAAAATTGCCCCATATTTTTTTTGGCCAGTTTCAAGAAATACTGTATGCAAAAAAAGGCCCTAAAAGTCATTTGGGTCGCTTATGCCCCCAGCCCTTCAATTGTAGACAAATCTTTGAGAACGTCTAAATTTTCGTAAATTTTAATATTTTTAATCACTATCATATGTTTTAAAGTGTTTGTAAATGTTTTTAAATTTAGTTTTATTACTCATTATAAAATAACATAATTTATCCATGAGGCTGCGAAGTAATTAATTTTAATAAACCATTTATCTTATTTAACTTATCTCATCAATCTAGATTTATCGGATCTTAACGAAATTTGGTGAAAATGTTCCCCAGACATTACCGCATTAAAGTGTGTGAGGCTTTTTTCAAAATTCAAAATATTTTTTTGCATGGCATCCAAGCATGTGACATGCATGGAAAAAAAATTATTGACCAACTTTTCAATGAATTTTCAAACGAAACAATCGGAATATCGGACACTTTGTTAGCCTATTTTCTCCTGAAGGATATAGTCCAGTTTGTTTGGATGTCTGTAGTAACACAAGGACAATTAATTATGTTAAGCAAATATTGTTGTTTAAATGCTACTGCTCACTTAGCAAAACAAAAATTGTTCGAGTTAGAGTTATTTTCAGATTCTATATTTTATTAGCTTTCCAGTTTTCTGGGGTTTCTTCAATAACAATGCACATAGGACCGACCTTCCAAAAGACACCCTTGAAGGTTTACAGTAACCATAATTATGGTATGGTTGATAAATTTGGGCATCTGCAGAAGAGAGCAGATTACTTATATGTTGTTATTTTATAATTTGTTAAGGTGGGATGATGACGTTGTGTTCAAGAACTGTGCAAAAGCAGAAGATGAGAAGAACAAAGTAAGCCAGCTAGTCCTCTTGACGTTCATTAAAAGTACTTCCTGTTGAAGGGATAGCAGGGTTGGCATAGCGGTTAGGCCACTCCCCTTCCACCAATGTGGCCTGGGTTCATTTCCCAGACTTGGCATCATATTTGGGTTGAGTTTGTTGTTGGTTGTCTACTCTGCTCCGAGAGGTTTTTCTCTGGGTACTCCGGTTTTCCCCTCTCCTCAAAAATCAACATTTCCTAATTCCAATTCGATCTGGATGCAGGACCTCCCTGAAATCCACTTCGATGAGTGGAGCTTCCTGGGTAAATATAGTGATTATTATTATTATTATTATTATTATTATTATTATTATTATTATTTCATTGTGGATTTCATTGATGACTGCTGCTTAAACGCTTGCCAAGCATGTGTCCACTAATTTAGAAAGTGAGCTTGTAAATTAGTATTTTAGGATTTTCATCTGATAGCGCGTCCGTTAATTTTAGAAAGTCTAATTATGGCGTTGAGTTCGTAGATTTGTATTCTACTATTTTTTAATATTTCCTTTATTTCATCAAAATTTTTAGTCTATGATAGTTGTAAATAGGTATAATTTTTATTGTTATTAATAAAGTTTTTATTATTATTATTAAATTTTATTATTATTATTATTATTATTATTATTATTATTATTCTATATTTGTTAAGGTATTGGGATACGCTATTTCTGGGGAACTCTAGCCAAAGCCAGGAATACTGAGCCAAGAAGTGTTTAAGTAGTTTTGTAGTTGTCAGTTTTTTGTACCTAATACGATGTTTTAGACTTTTTAAAAAACAAGTTTTTAGCCTAGTTTTTTGTCACATTTTTTGGAAGCTGAGCCATTATCTTGTTTCCTTCTTATGTATTTGATCTATTTCAATCCACAAAATTAATAGCAAGGGAAAGTTATTAGATAAGCATTTTTTTTAGAAATATATTAATGTTATTAATTAATATTATCGATATGTAAAGAGGTATTCTTTTTATTGTTATTAATAAAGAGTTGTGTTATTATTAAAAACAGTTATTGTTATTATTATTATTATTATTATTATTATTATTATTGTGTCAATAACAAAAATCTCGAATGTGATTGGTTCTTAACAGCCTTTATTTGTAATGGTAATAGGACTGAGTGGAGTACAATTCAGGGAGTAATCAGGCGAGTGATTTCAAATTGGCCGAGCGTGTAGCACGAGGCTGATTTGAAATTACGAGCACGATTACCCCTGAATTGTACAACACGAAGTCCGATTACCAATTAATTGTGTCAATAACAAAATGCGAGAAACTCTAGAGGTCAACTT
This sequence comes from Pachyseris speciosa, assembly GCA_016490735.1. Classification (NCBI taxonomy): domain Eukaryota; kingdom Metazoa; phylum Cnidaria; class Anthozoa; order Scleractinia; family Pachyseridae; genus Pachyseris; species Pachyseris speciosa. The sequence continues at coordinate 2,159,328 of JAEMWC010000004.1, forward strand.
TCTAAATTGTAAAACGTATTGTGCAAAACAACTGATGAAAATAGTTGCTATTTTACAAAGTGCAAAGATTGGCAACTGGCACGACATGGCAGCTGCTGCTCAACATACCCAAATAAGGTAACTGTCCGATTTGGCCTGTCTAATTACAGGTGTTTGTAATCAGACAGCTCAAATTGGACAGTTTGGACCTGAATCAGCCACTTAAGACACAAATAAAGGCTGTTAAGAACCAATCACATTCGAGCATTTTGTTATTGACACAATTAGTAATAGTAATTGGACCAAGTGGAGTACAATTCAGGGAGTAATCGTGCGAGTAATTTCAAAATCAGCCGAGCGCAAAGTGCGAGGCTGATTTGAAAATACGAGCGCGATTACTCCCTGAATTGTACGACACGAGGTCCAATTACTAATTAATCGTATCTATAACAAATTTCGAGGTCCAATTACTAATTAATCGTATCTATAACAAATTTCGGAATTAAAAATTTCTTTTGGGAAGGTCTTTTGAGCGAAAACGTCTGTAGCGCTTTCCATATGTTTTGAAAACTGCAGGAAACGTTTGCAAAGGAAGCCATTAAAGCGCGCGTAATTGACGTGAAAATCACGTGGGTATCCAATTACAGGTGTCCAATTACAAAAAGTTCAAATTGGATACCTGTAATTGGACACCCACGTGATCGCACGTCGATTACGTGACAAATAGGTGCGCGGAGAACCAATCACGATCGAGAATTTTGTTAGATACGATTAGTGTTTTAATTGGCTGCTGTCAGTTGTCAATCTTCGCACTTTGTAAAATAGCAACCATTTCCATTGGTTATTTTGTACAATAATTTTACAATTTAGAAAGTTGACCTCTAGAGTTTCTCGCATTTTGTTATTGACACAATTAATTGGTAATCGGACTTCATGTCGTACAATTCAGGGGTAATTGTGCTTGTAATTTCAAATCAGCCTCGTGCTACGCACTCGGCCAATTTGAAATCACTTGCCCAATTACTCTCTGAATTGTACTCCACTCAGTCCTATTGTACCATTACTTATTATTATTATTCAGGGCTTGACTTTAACACTTACCCGCTTTTGCTGGAGAGTAAATTTATGTCTTGGAGAGACAGTAAAAAAACGAAAATGAACCAGAACACTCACCCAATCTGGAAAGTAAATTTTGGGCTATGTAAAAGGCTTTAGTCAAAATGTTTGTAAATGAAATGTTGTTTTGTTTTTGATAAGGGAAAATTTCACTACAAATTCTCACATTTTCTACGATATATTATCGAAGGATTGATACATAGCAGCAGACTGATGTAGCAGTAAAGAATAAGTCTACTTTGGTTCACTTTTACACAGACAAATGAAAAATACTATCAGTTAGACATGGTAAGAAAAACATTGTGGCTAGCAACCATGATACTGTAATCCATTTTGGAAAGTAAAATTTTGAGGTGGAAGCTAAATTTGGAAATCTGCTTTCCAAAGTGGAAAGTAGTGTCAAAAGTTAGTGTCGAGCCCTGTTATTGTATGGAGACACACAGAGACGGCACTAATAATTTAACACCTTCCAAGAAATAAGGACAACACATTTGATTTTAGTTAAAATGTTGTTTTCTTTCCATTGCAGGGGCAACAATTTATCAATGATACACTCCGATCAGAATTCCACAAAAAATTCATGCAGAAATATGTGAAATAAACCGTCCAAACAACTGATAGCCAGCATCTCAGCTTCTAGCTTTCACCTTGAGTAAACTAAGAAAACCAACGAAAGTTGCATCCCATCTTCTGTTGTATTACAATGCCAAGCTTTTGTTACATACACATGTACTAGATTTTGTTTCACTGGTTGTAATTTGTGACTGATTTGTAAGAGTGGAATCTTCTGTGAGATCACTGTCTTTGGCACAGGCAACCTCTGATAAATTACAGTAAAAACTCTATTGAGCCCCCGAGAGGCTTATTTAATTTTAGGCCTCATTAACGGGGGGCTTATTAGAGAGCGGGGAGTTATCTCAAATCGTTTTTGTCTTGAATTAGTTTTTGTACAAAACTCAAACAATTGCAGTGAAACTCTATAGTATTTAATACAGAGCAGCAAACAGCATTATGTGCTTGAGTGTATATTTGTTTAAAAACAAACCAATTGGGCTGCATGAAGTGGTTTTCCTAAGAGGGAATAGGATGCACTAATTACAAAATCTCATGTCTTAAGGGGGAGGGGGGGGGGTTATTACAAAAACCGACTTTCAAACAGGGGGACATATTAGAGAGGGGGGTAATAGAGATGGGGGGCTTAATAGAGCTTTTAAGGTATGTAAGTCGAAAATGACCTTGAAGGAATAAAGCAAATCAAAAAGGCTTCTCGACAAATTCTTTGCATTTAATACTGACTCAGGTGGGCTGAGAAAAAAGTGTACTTTAACTGTGCAATACTTCACTGGACAATGATGTTTCGTGTGAATTAGCAAATTAATGACTGTTTATAAAACTGTATCAAACTTTTCCACACTTGTTATTCCTTTGGTTCAAAGCAAAGACTTGTATTGCAAGCTTTCCTAACTGTAAATAAATTGCATATTCTTCATCCAGTGGCTTTATCATTAGTCTTACATAGAATTAGAGCTACATTTTACAAGTCAAAAAGTTACATGATAAGATAATTATGCACGTGGGACCCCTTGAGAAGAAAATGGGAGAAAGGGAAAATGATGGTCGCATCACATGATACCATTCATACCAGCTCTTTGTAGTTCTTCCATATCTGATGGAAACTGCTGCATTGAAGGACACTTGAAGAAATGACAAGAAAGTGAACAAAGCCAATACTGTTCAATAGTTTCTCTGGAATGAAAGCAAAGCAGTCAGCATCTCGTCTTCCAGGAAAGGCTTTTTAGCCACTGGGTTATGGAAGGAGTATCTCACCATGTTTCAAAGGTGCCCACTTGGAGACAGGAGAAAACTATGGCTATTCCATGAGTGGAAAAACTCATGCCACCAAGTAAGATCCAACTGGAAGGCTCTATTGAGCCTTATACAGTGATTGTCCTGGTAAACACCAAGAGTAGATGAATAATTCGTTGAACACTTTGCAGACATTATGGAAATTGACGAATAAAAAATTCAAATTTCAAAGAGGTTCAAAGAAATAAAAGATAACAAAACTTTTTGTCAAAGTATCATTTTTAATTCAAACCTCAGAAATTTTAACTGGCATTTAACAGTGCAGACTGATATTAATAAACATTGTTACTGTCATATTGTAACAAGTTTCCCTTTTTGATTCCCAAAAATTTTCTTTAAAGCATTTTAAGGTTTTAGGTGTCCTTCCTGAGTGTTATTGGTAAACAAAAAGATTCAACTTTTGTTTTTGTTTTTTCCTGGACTTGTAGCAACATGAAATTTGGTTCTAATTAATGAGCTTGCCATGCTACTTTTAATGTTACAGTTCTCATTTAATTTCAGATCTCAGGTGACACACTTTCAAGCACAAATCCAGCCAATCTCGTCACTGATGGGTTGTGGAAGCTCTGCCTCTGAGGTGTGTTTCTGATGTCCTCAGATTTTATAACTGAGAAATCCTGTGAAACTCTAGATCTATGTGATCGGGAGTGATCCTGTATTCTTGCCTGGGACAGATTTGTTCTCAGGTGGGAAGGACAGTGTGGAGGAATGTGAGAGTTTGCTTCCAGGGTTTCATTCAGTCTGACTCAGTACCACACCTTTTCAAAACAAATTTGGCCATTAACATTCTTATTTGGAAAGAATGTATCTGGGAATGTTCCATTGTCAGGGCTTTTAACAGGTGTACTGAATTGTGAGGCTTAAGGAAGGTGGATCAATGGAGGAAGTGAGGACAGAGGAGGGCACTGAATTTCAATGGTCTGAATTGATTAGTTGCTTTACAGATGAGAAGTTTTTTCTCTGCTCTTTGGTGAAGTTTCTGGGCTGAAACTTAGCAGGTGATTTGGACAGGAAGTCAGGCTAGCGCATTCTGCATATAAATTATGTTGACCGATTAATTTCATATGGGTGTGGCATTGTGACATGTTGAATGGGACTCTGAGCATGAGGAGCAAACTCTCACTTCCCTTTGCACTGTCCTCCCTGCAGAAGGACAAACAACCAAATGTTTTAACTAGTAAGTGTCCAGACTGTCCCCAGATTGAATGAAAGTCTCAGATAAAACACACCAGGATTCTGAAGTCTGTTCACATGTCATTGTGATGCTTGAATAAACTGGCAAAAGAATGAAATGGGAAAAGAAAATTTACTGTCTTTTCTTTGGCCCTTCATTTAGTTGTCTTTGAAGTAGTAAACTGTAGTTGGTGATGCAAAGTCACTGCCTAAGAACAAATGGCAAAACATTTCAAAAAAGAAATACTGCAAATGGAAACAACGGGCCTTGGTATGCGTCATTTGTGAAACTAAGATTTTCATTGAAATTGAACATTGCTGAAGTTTATTCCTCTTTGTTGTGTTTCTTGGTAGTTAAACATTTAAGGTGGCTCCTACCAATTTCCAGCATTTTCAAGCACTATTTTGGTGGATAATTACTACCAATCTTTATATGTTAATACTATTAAAGCGGTATAAAAAAATTGCCCATTCATTGGTGAACAAGTTACAAAACTTTTTTGACACAACAGCTTACCATAGCAACACCATAGCCTGTTAAAAACACCCCTTATTTTAGCTTTAAGCAAGAATAATTAAAAACCAACTCGGTGACCCCCATTTTTTATTGTTGAACAGTAATAAAGGTGTCAAGAGCCAAATTTTCGCAAAGTTTTAAAAAAATTGTACGAGCTGATTCAGAGCCACCTTAAATTTTCGAAAATAACTTGTTCACTAATAATTGGGCATTTCTTTGATATCAGTTTTAAGGTAATAACGTATAAAGATTGGTAGTAATAATCCATCTAAATTATAGTGCTTGAAAATGCTGGAAACCGGTAGGAGCCACCTTAAGCCCCAATAGTGACCAGCATCCGGTTTCTCCTTACAATATCAACTGCACCAATGGCGATGTTTTAGATTGGCGACAAGGCCATGTATACTATTTCAAAATTGTTCAGTTAAGTTGAATATTTTCAAAAGGGGTGAGTCAGAATATCACGCCTTAGCATTTGTTACCTCTGCACCCCGCACCCCACCCCCCGTCTTCCTCACCTTTGTCAAGATTTCTAATGTTGCACTCCTTACCAAAACGTATTGGTTAAAAATTTACTCAGGTTATTTTTAATTGGAAGGCCTGTACCTTTGAATAGAATTAAAAGAATATTTTGTTCTTTTTCCTCCAGGATGCTTCAGACATGTCGAAGAAGTTTCTTCGCCTTGAACCCAACCAAGAAGCCGTTCTTGCCAGAAAAGGATTAAAAAACCTTTTCAACAAAGACCATTTTGAGGTTGCGCTAATTTAGTTTAGTAGTACGCCAAGTCCCCACAAGTCCTTTCATTTTTGTCTGCTGTGTTTTTACATAGAGGCGCATACATTCAGAGGTTTCATTAAAGGGACTGTCACTTGACTTATCCGGGATTATGGTGAAAAATTGATGTCTTTCACCTCACCAATGAGATGGAATGATCAAGTCAATTCTAAAAGAAAGGATGAACCACGATAAGTCTTTTTTTTACCAGTTTTATCTTAGACACAAAAGAACATGAAAACGTCGGCCCGACTTCTTCAAGTTGATATCCATTTCCGTGTCTGCCACGCGCAAACGAAAACATTTATGAATTTTTTTCTCGTTTTGAAGAAAATTTGGCTATTAATTTTCGTTCGCTGTTGATGCAAAGGTTCCCTTTGGATTTTCAATGTATTCCCAAAAATTGAACTTGTTCGTCAGAAAAAATAGAGCTTGGTGTGCTCACAGCAGGCAGGCAAAACTGTGTTTTCAGGTGGGCCCGCCTATTATGAAAGTCGTGCGCAGGAAATTTGGCCGAATAATTTTTCTTAAACTAGGGCATCGTTATGCCGAAATGATTTTTTAACAGATTTCGACTTGCAGACCAAAATGAATTCCCCGTCACCGTGTGTTCCAGTTGTTCTTGGTGTTGTACCGATTTGCAGATCAACGTAATGCGAAGTCAGTAGGCGTAAAAAATAAAGAAAAAGTTCGAATGGAGTTGATATCAATGCTTGACCACCTTGGGTAATTTCAAAAAGCTATTGACATTTAAAGGTCGCTCAGAATATTAATTCGACTAAATTATGGGCGAGGTGAAGAAAAATTTATTGTCCACAGGCTTTAGTTTATGCGCTCCATGTAAAAGCACAGCAAGTGTCAACAAAAGGGTTAAATTTGCATCTTATTTGAGTTCACCTTTTTCTAAATCGAATGAAATGGGCGTAAACAAAAAGAGTTATGAAAGTTCGCTGATGTATAAATACAGCAAATTCTAGACGAGTTTCTCATAGCTCGAGTAAACACAAGTTACAACAACTCTCTTGAATGATTTTAGATTTTATTTAAATATGCAAAATCATACCTGAATTTTTTAACACAAAACACGTGCAATCAACACGCAATGAAAGCGCCATTCAGTAGCGCGCTTTCAACTCAATTCTACTTCGAAATTTTCCCAGAAAAACAAAATTACGCTCACAGCAGTATGCCGCACCGGGAAGTTTCTCCACAAGCAGGAACATGAGATCAAGTTATCTGAAATCAGACTTTTTTTCATCACAGTATATGAACGCACGCGTTCTGATTGGCTACGGTACTCGCTATCTATTCTGTGATAGATAGTAGCGGTTGTCAACAAATTGGCGGCCGCTTCCTCGCGTTTTCGAAGCGTCTGCGACGAGGATTTAGGTAATTTACTTGTTAAGTTTTGAACGACTAGTAGATTTATATCTAGCATTGTGTTACGGAGAAGAGAGCTTGATCAAGTAACTTGTGTTTTGATTTTAACCTTCTATAAGTCGTCTTGAGCAGCAATTGAAGAAACGGACAAGGCAGAATTTTATTCGTAAATGCAGACAACAAGGTTTACAGTTTTACTTTTCAAATCGAACCATATATCCAGGTCCTGAGAACTGATTTGGAATTATTTGGATATAAAGCGGTATATCGTACGGTAAATCAATGTAACATCGCAGTTACTCAATCGTTACACGTTAGTGTCAATAGCTTATAATTATATTTAGTATAAATCTACTAGCGTTCTATCACGAATGCCGTTCTCTGATTGGCTACGCTACTCGCTAGTTGTTCTGTGATAGATAGTGAGTAGCGGTTGTCAACAAATTGGTGGCCGCTTCCTCGCGTTTTCGAAGCGTCTGCGACGAGGATTTAGGTAATTTACTTGTTTAGTTTTGAACGACTAGTAGATTATACTAAAACAATTAGATTATTTGCTCTCGATTTCTATGCGTGATAGCTGATTCGGGCTGCGCCCTCATCAGCTATCACGCGATAGAAATCTCGAGCTCATTATCTAATTGTTAAATATAATTTGCGGTAACTGAATAGTTAGACGCGTTTGTGTATCTTCTGCTGTAAATAATTATTTGAAGAAAACTGTATTTTGTTCTTGTAATAAAGACTGACCTTGATGTGAGTTTTGGATGTTAGAAACGTGTTTTCGAACCTTGCAATGAATAAGAGGTTCCAAGAACTGGAATATATTAACCCCAATTCAATATCTAAGAATTCTACAAAAATTTATGATCAATCATTTGCATATATGCAAATAAGCTCATTATGCATTTATGATAATTACTTTAAAATCTAAGCTCAAAATCGACACTAACCCTTCCTTAAATCCAATTTACATATATGATAATCAGTTTTAAATGAGGTCGAAGCTCTTGTGTGGAACTAATTTGCATATATGATAATCAGACATCCTCAGAATCAGATTCAGTATCAAATTCAGAAAAAAGTTTGAACCTGAATCTGAGTCTGATGCTACTTAATATTAATGAATGCAAATGAGGTTGACGTCATTTATGAATAATTAATATATGCAAATAATTCATGACGTCATTTATGTATATTGGTATTCTGATGTCAGCATTTAAATTAATTTTATTCCAGAATTAATTGCAGTCCAGTACAAGAGGCAATGTCAACTCAATATTTCTGGTTTCAACAGTTTTTATTGATTTTCAATATACATACTCTCAAAATGTACACAATCTAAAATTAGTTTTCTTACACCTAAATGGAAGAGTTCATGGTGAGAAACTAGACTGATTTAACAAAAAATTCTTTGCTTTTCTACAGAGCTGAGTTCGCGATTAGCGCATCATGAAATGTAAAACCTAGTTCACCAATACATTCACCATTAGAATACCGATTTTAACAAAAATGAGAAGTTTCAGAGCGATCTCATTCAAACTCGAGGAATTACAGCAGTCTGAATTTCACGATTATTACACAGAAATAGAACTCCATTCATCTCTGTGTAAAATCGAAACTTTTGGGATTTGAAATGAGTTTAAATGCGATCTCTACAAAAATTCACAGTTTTGCTCAATTCGGTGTGGTATAGTAAACCGGGTTGTGTTCAACCTAATGGTTGTGAATACTGTACTCACCACGACTTCGCAAACAGTCTTGAAGATTGAAGATAACAAACACCAAGAACATATTAGGGAGTTTAAGAAACGAGGACGGGAACGTCACAAAACAATAGGTTTAATGAGCAAAAACAATCGCTCTGCCGTACATTTTACATTTTGGTACATTTCTTTGCCGTCCTCTGCAAAACAGCAATGTGAAATGACCAAATTTTAGGTTTTGGCGAGAACGTGAGCGCAAAATTTACAGAAATTTACTTCCTAGATAGTTCACCGACATTTTACAGGTCGAACGAATTGGAGTAATCGCAAGTAACAATAATGAGAAGTTATATTTTGAAATGACGTTTACGTTGCCGTTAAGTCCTCGTTTCTTAAACTCCTTATCAGCAGCCTAAGTCGCTGACGTAATCTAACGGTTAGATTACGTCTGCGACGCAGGCTAACACATATAAACACGAACGAATGTGAAGTACCGAGCAAAAGGAAGTTGACTCGAAACTTGGCAAAAAGAAATTTGACAAAATCTCAGTGTGGGTCAAATACAAACGTAATTAAACAATGAAAATTTGCATACAGTCAGTCTCCCCCGAGAGTGTAAGCGCTGGGGAATTAACGCAACGCCCCGTGCATTCTCGCATTTCAAGTTTGACCACGCCGAAAACAACAGCAATCTGACGACTCTGCCGAAAATGAGAGCCTGTTCCCATGTAATTTGATAGCAAATGATCCGTCCTCTAATGTGGAAAAAGGGACTGTTTTTCTGCAAATACTGAGATCTAAGTCAAGTCAAGTTTCTTCCAAGAAAACGACGCGCGAGCTTAATGAAATCATTTACTATTTACCTCCCCGGAAAACAATACGCAACCCGAATCCATATAAATGCAATTGTCCTATTACAGCGCTGAGTGATGGCACGACGCATGCAGTGCGCTTTTAATACTCTTATAGGTAAGCAAATCAGATTCGAGAATCAGTCAAGCGATAAGATCATCACTGGGTCTCGATTCTCTTGCGAGTATCGGTTATCGAAACTTGAAAGCGACTGTCAACTTACTTTTGCCCGGTGCCGCATGCAAAAATAAATTTTATGGGTATTTGCAAAACTTGTAGGTTCTTGCGCTCTAATGATTCTACTTCAGTCTTCAATAGACCTTTCCACAGTTTCTGACTCCATTTTGACTGGGCGGCAAACACGGGTAAAATTACAGTAAATGTATGGAATTTGGGGGGTCTTTCTGCATGTACCGGAGCACATTGTATTTCCATTGTTTTTTTTTTTAGGTAGAGCGGTTTTTCAATTGAGTGTCGTAAAACCAAAACCAAAACCAAAACAATAACTCTGACCAATCACAACAGAAGTAAGCAGTGCAATGAGCCAATCAAAATACGAAGCAATTACATGTAGCCGGCGTAAAGCGCGAGAAAATACGCGCGTGGAAGCCACGATTCGTTTGGGTTTTTCTTCTCATTGGTTGAGAAAGTGGCGCGAGTTTTCCTGGCCAATCACACAGCGAAGCAATGCAAAACCAAAGCAAAACCATAATTACTTTCGACACTCAATTGAAAACCGCTCTATTGTAGTAGGAGTGGTATTGTTTTCTGTCTTTTGTTTTACGTCATTTGAGCTCCGGTACCTGCAGAAGGGAACCGATTTTGGCCGACTTTGAACCGCTGTAACGTTGCTACAAAGAGGCGGACTTCAACCATTTTCCACTTTAAATAGTTTTATTGATATCATTCATTCAACAGAAAATAAGGCCATTAAAGTAAGTACGACTTCCGTAAATTCGAATTATAAATCTTCGTATGGCTCACATCGGTTTCCAGCATTTTTCAGCACTTTATTTTGATGGATCATTGCTATCAATGTTTGTACATTGTTACCTTTATAGTGGTATCAAACAAATGCCCAATCATTGGTGAACAAGTTGAAACTTTTTTTGACGTAATAGGTCACCATAGCGGCACTATAACCTGATTAAAACACCCCTAATTTTAGCTTTAAGCCACAATAACTCAAAAACGAGTTCGGTGACTCCCATTTTTATTGTTGGGAAGTAATTAGCATAATAAAATACAACTTTTTGCAAAGTTACAGAAAAATTCTTCTAGTGGATTCAGAGCCACCTTAAATTTTCGATAATTTAAGGTGGCTCTGAATCCACTAGTACAATTTTTTTAAACTTTACAAAAAGTTGGATCTTGATGCGCTTATTAATTTTCAATAATAAAAAATGGGGGTCACTGAGCTTGTTTTGAGTTATTTTCGCTTAAAACCAAATTAAGGACGTTTCTAACAGGTTATATTGTTGCTATGGTAACCTATTGAGTGGAAAATTTTTAATGACTTGTTCACCATAGATTGGGTGTTTGCTTGATACCACTATAAAGGTAACAACTTATAAAGATTGGTAGTGATGATCTATCAAAGTACAAGAGGTGGAAAGTGCTAGAAACAGGTGGGAGCCACCTTTTTCACTGTGGAAATCCGCCATTTTGTAGCAGCATTACAGCGGTTTAAAGTCATCCGAAATCCCATACATTTACTGTATTTTAGTCGCGTTTACCCCCAGTCAAAATAGCGCCAAAAACCGTGGAGAGGTCTATCCTCCAGACAGCTGTATTTGCAAGTTACAAACAGGTTTTAGCTGCTCAGAAGTTGACGTTTTTGTGAAGGTCACACTAGGTGCCAACTATCCTCACAACTAATATTTGTTTTTAATGGCCAAAAGCAATAAAATGATCAGTAAAGTAAGAATCAAAAATAAAACTCATCAATACCACTTTTCTTGACCAAATAATTTGTTTTGCTGAAAAGCCCTAAATAAGCAACTAATGGCATTTTGCATCAGACAAATACAGCAGATGGATTTATATTTAACCATTTACGTCCCATATGAACATAAATTTTCTTGTCACTTTTCTCCTTCTTTCTTATGGTTCTAATACTGAGACAATTTGTTTAAAAATCAAAGCACTTCATCTGTAGAGGGTATGCAGCCAGTCTCCAGAGAAGCGAATGACAATGGGTTGTATGTGTATGTCAAGTGGGAAGTCATAGGCTCTTTGCATGGTCCTGTCATGTGACCTTGCCAACCAAAAATAGGTCGTAGTACAAAATGGATGCCAGAAATGCAAAGAGCGTGATGAAATTAGTAAGACTGCCAGATTTGAAGTCACTGACGTTTAGCTGACATGTTTTATTGTGATTTTAAGGACTTGTATGGAAAAACGCTGCTGGATGGTAAGCTTTGCTGTCCAGTATACAATTCTTTTAAATTTTTTAAACATTCATTTCTCTAAATTTTCTCACCCAAACGTCAATGAATTCAAAATTGGCAGTGTTACTAATTTCATCGCACTTTTTCTATTTCTGGCATCTACTTTGTACCAGGACCACTTTTTATGATTGACAAGGTAACATGACATGGTCATGCAAACAGCCTATTCTAGGCCGACACCTTGTTTGGCTTAGGTTATTTTCTTTTCAGTATTATTAAGTATGTCATTTTTCATTGTCTAACGTGTGACTTTCATGTTAGCTAACCCGAGTAGGGATGTTTGAATTGTAAAGGCTTGTGGGATGGGCTTCTAAGGGCTTGTTTATATGAAGTTTTCCAGCCCGGTTAGGCAGGCTGGCCTGCTTTACCAAGCTGGCTGGGCTCATGCCTTATTTCTTCATAAAATGTTGGTTGAGTTTATATGAGAAGGCAGACTGGCCTGCCTGCCAAGATCTCGGTTTCGTAAGCCAAGATCTCAGCAGGCGGGCCAGCCCACCTTCTCATATAAAAACAACCAAAATTTTATGAAGAAATAAGGCATGAGCCCAGCCAGCCTGCCTAACCGGGCCGGAAAACCTCATTTAAAGAGGCCCTTAGAGCTTGATGAGTCAGTTCCTACCCAGACTTCCCACTGAGTTTTTCCCCATTGGGGTTTTTCCAGTAGGGTTTTTCTGACCTCCATCTGACAGTAGTGTCTTTGTAAAATGTCGCTCAGCTCTATTTTATGCACGTTTTGCTACATACTTGGTTGTAATAAGAGGTTGTAGCTGTAGTATAACTTAATGTTACAGTTTTAGTGGTGCCCAGTCATTTAGCCAATCTCTGAGGGTGACCGCTTAATACAGGTTCGACTGTAATATGTTTCCCACTCTGCTAGCAGAGCCTTTCTTAAACTCCGAAAGAAAGGCTCTGCTAGCAGGGTGTACATTTCCCACAACTTCCGTTGCAACTTTTGATTTGTGGCAACATATGTTACTTGAAACATTGCCTAGGGTATCCCTGTCTGAACATAAAATTATATAAAGCCAAGTACAGCCTTGGAAAAAGTCCTGATAAAGCTTTGGGATAAAATGTAGAGCAAACCTTAGTAAACAGTTTGTCTTCTGTTACAAAGGAAGCCAAAAACATGTGTTTGTATTTCCAAATAAATTTTACCCCACTCTACGTGGTTCAAAGCAAGAGCAGTCTTTGCAATCATCCATAGGGCTGTCACACAAGAAGACAAACATGATGTGACACTACAGCTCCTTTTGCTACAACCCAACGGACTACTACGAATAGATTAATGGCTACTTGTAATTTTAATTCCATGTAACACACATTCATAGCTTGCATTGTCAGAACAAAGAAACTGGAAACAAACCTTTCACTAAAACCCCGGGGGAGGGGGGGGGTACTAAAACAAATTTAATACGGGGAGACTCTACCCTGAGGTCTGACCCCTTACCCTTTTATATACCACTTTTGACAGAAACGGTACCCCTTTCATATACCTTCCACTGGAAAATGGTACCCCTAGTTCGAAATATTTTAATAAAAGGCCCTTTTAAATACCTAAATGACAGATTTCCCTACCCTTTCAATACTTAGACTCATGAAATCCCTACCCTTTCATATCCCTGAAGCGTGAAAAAGGTACCCCTTTTGGGTGGAGCCTCTCCGTATAGGCCATTATAGGGAGTACCCCACCCCCCAGCACTAAAACCAACCTGTAATTACTCCATAAGGCTTTATCAAGATCTTAGCCCACTATGAACCTCTGTCAGTTTTAAGATGAAAACAATAATTCTCCTTTCTGGTGTTTTCAAATTTCTTTGAATGTTAGTTCCGAGAATTTAGTGCAATACATTAAGTTTGAAAGCATTTTGAAATCATAAGGGCGAATCATGTCCCTCACTCTTGAGACTTGCAAAAATTGATAGCACATTTTCAAATCTCTCAACCCTGCTTCTTTGAATTCTGAATTTTTGTAAACCTATTTTGGCAAATTGCAAAACCGCCACACAGAAAAGAATCTTTTTTTTCAAAGTTTGACCCAAAAGCATGGGTCTACCATTTTGGAAAAGTTATAAAAAGTTTGGAAACCTCGTAAATGCTAAATATAATTTTCTAGATGCATTTTAGCCATACCCAAACACGGAAATAATTTTCAATTTTTTTTTAATTTTGATCCAAAGACATAGGCTCACCCCTTTGGAAAAATTGCAAAAAATCCTGAAACCTCAAAAATGGTCTTGTTGGCCTTCTACCCACTCTAAATCATCCCTAAATGTTATTTCTTGATCCATTTTAGCAATAAACAAAAACAGAAAAAAAATTCAAATTTTTTTGAATTTTGACCCAAAGCCAAACACTTATAGCCTACCCCATTGGAAAAATTGCAAAAAAATTGGAAACCATGTAAATGGTCTTGTTGGCCTTGCACCCATTCTAAATCCTCAATAAATGTCAATTCTCTGCCAATTTTAGCCAAAACCAAACCTTTGGAGAAAATGCAAAACAAGTTAAAACCTCATTAAATAGTTTTGTTGACCTTGTATCCACCCTAGATCATCCCTAAATACCATTTCTTGATCCATTATAGCCCTACACAAACACAGAAAAATATTCAAATTTTGACCCAAAAAACTTGCAAAAAATTTGAAAACCTCATAAAGGGTCTTGTTGGCATTATAGCCACTATAATTTATTGCTAAATATCATTTCTTGACCCATTTTAGCCAAAAACAAACACCAGGGCTGTCATTAAGAGCCAGTGGCTGGGGATTTTCCCCGGCCAATTTTGATAATACTGGACTAAATCTCCAGCTACTTTCATAGAAAAACAGGATATTGACTATATGACAACGGCTGGATTCCCCGGCTACTTTGTGCACATCCCCACCTACATCAAATATTAGTGACAGCCCTAAAACACAGAAAAAAATTTCATTTTTTTTCCTTCAAATTTTGACCCAAAACTATATAGGCTTGCCACTTTGGAAAAGTTGCAAAAAATTTGAAACCTCATAAGTGGTCTTGTTGACCTTGTATCCACTGTAATTTATTGCTACACAACATTTCTTGATCCATTTTAGCCATAAGCAAACAGAAAAAAACTGTTCAAACTTAATTCAAATTTTGACCAAAAAACCATGCTGACAGTTTCTTTACAAAGTATCTCCTTGGTTCAAAAATTAGTATACCACTAAATGAATTGACCAGTTCATTAGCAAGTCAGTCAAGGGGTCAATAAGCCATCCAGCCAGCCATTCAGTCACTCGGTCAGTCAGCCAGTCAGTCAGTCAATGAGTCAGTCAGTGAACCAGTCAGTCAGTTAGTTGGTCAGTCAGTCAGTCAGCCAGCCAGCCAACCAGTTAGTCAGTCAGTCAGTCAGTTGTTCGGTCAGCCAGCCAGCCAACCAGTCAGTCAGTCAGTTGGTTGGTCAGTCAGCCAGCCAGCCAACCAGTTAGTCAGTCAGTCAGTCAGTTGTTCGGTCAGCCAGCCAGCCAGCCAACCAGTTAGTCAGTCAGTTGGTTGGTCAGTCAGCCAGCCAGCCAACCAGTCAGTCAGTCAGTCAGTTAGTTGGTTGGTCAGCCAGCCAGCCAGTCAGTTGAGATGCCAGTCAATGAGTTAGTCATTGTTAGTCACACAGTTTAATAAACTAGTCAGTCAGTCGGCCAGTAAATTAGTCTGTTAGTAAAGTTAGTTATTTGGATAGACAGTCCATCAATTAGTCAGACAGTCTTTCAGTCAGTCAATCAGTAAGTCAGTGACACAGCCAGTCATCCAGTCATACATTGAGTAATTCAGTTAGGCAATAAGCAAACCAGTCAGTCAATTAGTTGGTCAGTTTGCCCACCAATCATTGCCTTGGCCAGTCAGTAATTCCATCAGGCCCGTTTCAAACATTGTGCTACTACCGTGCTTACATGTTGGACTGTTGGACGACTGCAGCACGACTTGGTTTCAGACGTAGAATTTAATTATGTTGTATAAAAAGCCGTTGCCCAATCTCATACCCAGAGTCATCAGTAACCAAAACACTGACCAGCTGTTGTACGCAAATGCAAAATGTTAATTTATGAATTGAGTTCGACACAGCAGTAGCACGATGTTTGAAAAAGCCCTCAGTCATACACAGTGTAGTCAACCACTCCATTGGCCATTTGGTCATACAGAGGTCAGTCGTTAAAGTCAGAGTATCAGTCATTCGACACTGTAGGTCAGTCAGTCAGATAGTCAGCTATATGAGCCATCTGACAGCCAGCCAGTTGCTTATTGAGTCTCTAAGTCTTAATTTGGATGGTAAGTCAGGCCTTCAGTTGATCAGGTAATGAAAACATCAGCTGGCAATTTGGACAGTCAGTCTGCTATTTTCACCCAGACAGTTGATTGGTCAATGACTTGACTCAAATGTCCATGAATCAATCAAATAAACAGTGAGTCAAACTATGGTAGATTATATGTCTGAGGTTTCATAGAAGAACTTGGCTTTAACTAGACCAGAGTTGATCAAAAACAAATAAATGCTAACCCAAGATAAACTGTCAAGGTGAGACATTTTACTTGTGATTCCTTGTCATCATTAAAGGGGCAGTGTCATGCTATTTGGCAACTCTATAAAAAGCTAAAAGACGTCTTCGCATCAATTGAATGCCAGAAATAATGGTCTAGTTTTGTTATTAAAGACTATTTGAAGGTACTGAAACTGTTTCCTGTCACCTGTTGCTATGGATGGCGAGGATGGAAATGGATTGAAACTTGAAAAAACTGGCCAATTTTTTTAAGTTTTGATGCTACATCTTCAAAAAATCCTCAAGAAATTTATTATGGTTAGCCCTCTCTGATAAAATTCATTTGATATCTTCGTTGTAGCTTTACAGAAGCATTTTGTTTACGAGTAAAGCCTCAAAGTAATGATTTTAACACAGAATTGACCTAAAACAGCAAAATCTTCGTAACACTGCCCCTTTAAAGTGAGATTAACTGGAAAAAGTAAAAACCTGAAATTATTTATTATCACAGCTACATCCTGAATTACCTGGTAGCTCAAATATGCTTTGAATGAGCATGGCCCAGACAGTTCTGTTCACCTTGTTCACTCAAGAGCTGGATCACAAAGGAAAATGTGCAAGACTGTGTATTAAAGATAACATGTGAACCTGGGGGATAATCCCAGAAAAATTGGGTGAGGCCATGTGGCCCACTTCCTGAAACCCTTACCCTATTTCAGACAAAAATCTGTGATTTTCCCTACCCTATTTCAGACCTGACCAAAAAATCGATAGCCTATTTCAGACCTACTTCATGTACATGGTTGGCATAAATATAATTTGAAAAGGGCTTTTGCTGATGGTCTTATCGTCTAATGATGAAGAAGTAGCTTCTTCTAAAAATACATACACAATTCAAGACTAGAGTGCACAAACCATATCCTATTTCAGACCAAAATGGTCAAAATTGATACCCATTTCAGACCAAAAGGGCTAAAAAACCATACCCTTTGGGGCTGCACATACCTATATAGCCCATGTAAGGGAGTACCCCCCGGGCATGTGAATCCTGACTGCTAAGGCTCTGATCCAAATTTCTAGCATCTGAACTGGAAAATAAGATTAAACTTCATGAGTGCTATATTCCAGGAATCATTTTCACAAAAAAACTTGGTTAAAACAGAAATTTAAACATTGTTTGTTCTGGTAGGTATTTTCAAACCAGAAAAGCAGAGAAAGACAGCATCTAAAGAAGAAACGTGATCCTTGTCAATAACTCTCATTAAAAGGTTTTCAAAAAATTGAGAATTATTATATATTTTGGAGGTTAAGACCACAATAAAGAGGAAAATGCACTCCATTTAAGGAAGACAGCATACTATAACAGCTTCATTATTCACAGACTCACTTTGTTTTTTCAGACTCTCCAAGGGAGGGGAATTTATCAGAGAGTATATATAAGGGGATATCTGAGTTAAATGTAGAGTCAAAGCTTGATTATCCAGAATTGCTGGACTGGAGTAAATAGTCTGGATAATCAAGAGTCCGGACAATTGAAAATATGGATATTAATGAGAAAAAATAAAACTGAATTAATTAGGAAATCAGAATGTGATGACACAGCATACTGTATTGTACATTTTAACTTCAGGCAAAAGTCTTTGGTCCAAAAAGTTTGCTCCTTGAGGCTCAAGTGTGTGTGTGTAACAGTGCTTTTGATACTTCAGGGGACTAGAGCGCTTTTCAATTGAGTGTAGTAAAACCAAAACCAAAGCAATTACTCTAGCCAATCACAACAGGTGTTAAAGCAATGCAATGAGCCAATCAGAATACCGCTCTAAAAATCATCAATGACATCATAAATAAATATTGCCCATCTGCCTTAAAGCTCAGCATTATTTCACATCAAGCAACAACAACAATAATAATAATAATAATAATAATTTATTTCCCTCTACCCACATGCCAACCACCTTACAAGATCCTTTCTTCACAAGATTACCTAATCTTTGGATTAATGGCAACAAAACTATCTGGCATTCTGGGAAGAAAAGACAAAAATATTCACCTTCTTGAAAGACTCCTTTGTGACTTACAGTGGTACCAAACTGTTCAGTCAAACATACTTTTGCTATTGCAAAAAAAATCAAAATAAAACTGCAGTGAAATAAAATTGACCATTTATGGGCTCCTGTCAAAAAAAACATGTTTAGAACATCTTGGCTTGCCACACAAAAAAGAGAACTGCATTCATAACAATTGTGACAATATTATTGTGAACCAGTTCTCTGAGATCATTTGATACTTATATCAAATTTACAGTTGTAGTACTGTCCAAATATTGAGCTGAAACCACAAAACAGCCAATTAATTACTGACATCTATCAAAAAATTTCATTCCTTTTAGTTTCAAAATAAACTAAAGATTTGGATGTGGTGCCCCAGATTTAGAACTTTCTCCTTAGCAAAAATTCATGCATGAGTGGTTTGATCATATGAGGTCTAAGAGCTGACATCATTGTCTCAAATTTGCTGCACTTTCAAACAAAATGATTCATGCCAGATAAAATTATGTCCAGTTGCGGGTATATGCATGGATTTGACAGAGCTACAAAGTTGTGAGTGCAAAGATTTTGTTCAAGTAAAGCTGTAGGTAAGCCCATATTTCTTACTTTAGAGAAGGCTAAGAGTATCAAGCAACAGCGTAGCATAAGGCCTGGTTTATACGTTGAATTTAAGGACGGTGCCTCCTAATACGAAGATATTTTTTCGCGGATTATCGCTATACTAAAATGTAGATGTTGGTAAGGAATACAAAAATGGAAAAGAAAATAGGGGGTAACCGTGCATTTTTCAGAGATAATTAAGTCCAAAGCTGCAAAAAATAGAGACTTAGTATTTTTTTCGCAAAAAAGAAAAGAAGAAATATTTCTCTGAACATTTCCTTAGAATTCCTGTTTACATATACCAAGGCAACAACAAACCACAAGCTTTGAAACACATAACAACTGGTGATATAAAAACTACTTTTTATGTGGTATTTATTACAAAATCATTGCATTGGAGGCATTTTTGGCCCTGACCGCTCCCTTTTAGTTGAGCAAAAACACAGGTTAAATATATTTTGCGAACTACGAAAAAATCACCATGTGTTGAGTAGGCTTACCGCTTTCGTTTTGTGAGGTAAAAAGTGGGGGTCACCGCGCATTTTTTAGAGCTAAATTGGTTATTTTCTACTTTTAAGGCGCTGTTTTGGGGGCTTGAGACAATTTTTGCTCTACCCCCTCCCTAGTAAGTGAAATATTTGCATGTATTTTCCTTGGGCATGCTGGGATATCTGGTATGGCGACACATGCTGGAACAAAACGTTTTCTTGATTCTTCGGGAATTAGAGGACATTTTTTCAATGAAGATGGCTTTGAATGCTAAGAGAAAATTCGAAGACGTTTTGAGATGTGCATTTTGCGTAAATTTCAAAGTTTTTTCCAGTATAACTTGCCCTTTTAGGCTCTGGCGAAGTGGAAGACAAACACGTACGTAAGATCACGTTTTGTAGTTTTGTCAATTACTTTCGCAGTTGTTTCTTGTGGTTGTATTATCTTTCTGGAAGGAGTTTTGAAATGCATAAAAACGACGCAGTTTGAGAGCCAGTATCTGTGATTCCTTGCTTCTGATTTTCGCAGTCCGTTATTCAGGCCAATTAAGTTCAAGCTTTTCATCAGTTACGAAGGTAAGACATCATTTTAGGTTATATCTTACGTTCGATGAAAACATCTTTCTTTTTATTCTTGTTGAAACAGCAATAAAATAAAAAAATTAAACCGAAACGGATTTGTTGTGTATTAAACCGATATGTGTAGCACATGACTTTTTTATCCGATTCCTTTGAATCAGTTTATACAGCGATATGTTTTGATTAAGCTGAAGTCTTATATTATTTCCCACTTCACTTCAATTGCTTTTCCCGGCGTGATTCAGCATAATTTCATAAAACACACCACAATAACGCTTTCGTTTACGGGTTTTTGGTGTAGAAAGCCTGTTTCCAAACCTGTAAAACTATCCGCTAAATCAAGAGCTTACACAAAATACGATAACCATCGAAACAAACAATCTTCTGGGGAAATCGCGTGAGTAATCGCGCAAGATAAGATGGTTGCGTGGTGCGCAGAACGAATGCACACTAGCAATAGGAGGCACCGTCCTTAATTGAGACGAATTTAATTCCTATTATCTTCCTCTTTGAGACATCGATATTAGCGACCTGTTTTAGACGACAAATTAAATTCAGACGAATTCAATTCAGCATTCACACGCAATTCAAAAATTAGTGAGCCAGTGAGCCGTGAAGGCCATTTAACAGTGATAAAAAAAACATGGTGTGCTTCCGGGAAAGGGATTTTTTTTTTTTTTTGCACAGTCGAAGCAATAGCCAGCAGTACGTCTGAATTCCTCCCAACTGGCCACCTCCTCATTACTCTCTTGAACAGAACACTCAGCTCGGAGACAAACTAGTTTATCACAAAGAATACAACTGTATTTAGTAACTCCACCACATGCAGGCATTACAACGGCTCAAACTTTTAAATCTTTCGCCAGCAGTTGCCATCTTTGCCATCTTTTGAAAGGATATGTCATCAAGTCATGCCATCCTCAGTTTCCCGCCACTTTACACGACACACACTACATTACATTAATGTATTTCAAATTTATGCATTAAATTTGATGTGTCTGAAATCCAACGTCTAAACTCAACACACTTTGCAGATGTTGTATCTGTCTGGAACGTCTGGACGAATTTAATTATGGCAGACGGCTATTCAGACAATTTTAATTCCTTGCATTAAATTTGTCTGAAATTCGACGTATAAACCAGGCCTAAATCCCACACACCGGTAATAAACCTTAAAGTACTCCTCCCCTGTCCTCCCCTACCATCCCACCATCAACTGTACAGTTCCCTATAGGTACACTAAGTTTTAAATTAGTCTTGAGCCACACTTAATCCAGCATTTTATTACTGGGGCAAGTGTCATTAAATGAATTCAAACTTTTCAATATTACTTACTGTCTAACCTTAGCGACAGGCGATGAACTTTACTGGGCGCACAAACCAATGAAAGTTGAAGGAAAAGAGAGGTTCGACTTTCCTATCGAATGAAGATTGAAAAAACTTGATTAAGCCCTTTCTTAGCATTCAAGAGATGCGCAGCATACTTGTCATCATTTTATACAAGGAAAAACAAACAAATGATAGCTACAAACCTTGCAAAATAAACTCAGCACTGACAGTTTGCCGTAATCGTCAGTGGCGCCATCTTTGAATTTGATGCTACTAGTTCCCAGTGCTACAGATTTTAGCGCAATCGCGCGATATAGCGCCATCTCGTCGCGCGCGAGAGTCCGATTCGTTTCCCTTTGTAGTAGTTTCAGAGCGGTGTAAACAGTAATAGCTGTAATTTGCATGTGGAAACTAAAACGTGGAGGATTTAAAATGCCCGGAAAATGACACCATCTAGCGAGAACCATAACAATTATGTGAATTGATAATGTGATGATGATGATGATGATGATTTTCAAGATGCTACCATTCGTGGTTTTATTTCCTTCTTTTGAACGATACATCCACTTAACCTCTCTCATTTTGTCGCTACCCATGGAAGCAAGTGGTTTCGCCCCGTTGCAAGTTAGCCCCATCTAGTTAGCCCCGTAACTAATATAGTTAGCCTCCCAAATAAATCCAGTGTAAATCGAGTTCGTCCCACATAAAATTATTTAACATAATACTTGTATACTAACCGTTGTTCAGTCTTTTCGAAGCATCATCAGGCCCGAACACTGTAAAATGTTGAGGGTCCCCCAGGGGGGGTCTGTGTTCCCGTGTTCCCTTCAAAATTTTAACTCTGTTCCCTTGTTCCCGTCCAAAATTACACCTTGTTCCCTTGTTACCCTTTCAAGATTAAATTTTATCTCTTATTCTTTGCATATACGTCCTAATTAACCAATCTGAACAAAACAAAATAACTGATTGAAGGTCTACAGTGTTGCTGATAAATTTTGATCATTATTTCTGTGATATTTTTGACTTTGTGAAAGTATTTCGTAACAAAAATTAAAACAAATCGTAATAGACACGAAAGATGGCAACAAAAACTTGCCAAAGAAATCAGAAAACAGCAGAAAATATTCTATCACCCCCACGTTTATGTAAGAAACGTAGGGCCTTGTAATTTTTTGTGTTTGTTCCCCTGTTCCCTAACCTATTTGATGTTCCCTTGTTCCCTACAATTTTTTTGCTTTGTTCCCGTGTTCCCATTGCCAAATTTCCCGTGTTCCCTTGTTCCCCAAAAATCCCTGGGGGACCCTCAATGTTCACCGATGTTTAGGCGCGGTGTTGTGAAGTTGGGTGTATGTTTTTCTTTCGAATCGTTCGGGTCGAGTCTTTGCGTGAAGTCAGATTTCATAAAATGCGTGTGTTGTTTTTCTATAATAAAGTTCAGTAAAACCAAATATTTAGCTGACACGCGAGTCTTGTAACTTGGTTAAGTGTGGGGCGAACTTCAACTGGGCTAACTCGCTACGGGGCGAATACACCGGCATTGCTACCCATCCCCTTCCTCATTTACGACTGCCACACAGGCTATGTAAACTGGAAGCATCAACAATCGATCCCTGAACAAGTGTTCGAAGCTTTTAATAAACATTTCGCTAGTATTGGACCTAAACTTTCCGGTGAGATACATGCCGACACAAATGGTTTTAGCGAGTTTCTCTCCGGCACTGACAAGCGTTTTGAACTTCAACCAACTGACAATAATAAAGTACGTTTTCTTTTATCCAAATTATGTATTTCAAAGGCGACAGGGCTTGACATGATATCCGCAAGA
>JAEMWC010000004.1:2190000-2222500 GCA_016490735.1 Pachyseris speciosa
CATTTGAGGAAATTCCCTCAAACCTCCGGGTGTGAGGTTTGGAGTGAGGCCAATCATTCCAATCTGCAAACATAGCAGATATATTGGTGGGGGAGTTAAAATTACAAAAAAATCTCTCATTTCTTAATTAGGGAACAGGAAATGGACTGATTTGAGACCAAAACAAAATGGAATGAAAACACAATAGAATATCTGGTGTATTTATTAAATGTATGTACAAAGTTGGTTACATGAAATAGTGAAAGTAAGTAGGTAATATTTACAAAATTTTAAAACATTCCTATTTATTAATACAACTCTTTGCACTTAATACGAATTAGAATCTAATAGCTAATATTAAGCATACAAATATTTGACTAATACTCATAGGTGAGTTAGAATAATTAAGAGTTATTGGACAGGTGTTACCCCTTCTTTAGACCCCTTCTTTCCTCATTCTTTTTCCTTCTTTACCCCTTCTTTTACTCATTCTTTTTCCTTCTTTACCCCTTCTTTACTCATTCTTTTTCCTTCTTTACCCCTTCTTTACTCATTCTTTTTCCTTCTTTACCCCTTCTTTACTCATTCTTTTTCCTTCTTTACCCCTTCTTTACTCATTCTTTTTCCTTCTTTACCCCTTCTTTACTCATTCTTTTTCCTTCTTTACCCCTCCTTTACTCATTCTTCTTCGTCCTTACCCCATCTTTACCCTTTCTTTAGGCTTGTCACACATACTCAAGCTGAAGGATAAAATTCTAAGAATTTGCCAACACAACAACCATTACTTACAAATTAATGACAAATTCACTCTTTTAGGTGTAAAACTAGTGAATACGGATTGACGTATGGGTTGTTTACCATTTAATCAGAAAAACTGGTTGGTCAACAGTTCCCATAGAGTTAATGGGACCTGTCAAAAACCCAAATGAAAATTTTCATGGGACGCTCATGTTCCATTCCCGTAAACATTCCCAAATGTCAGGTTTACAGAGCGATCCAAGCTGAAAGGCCTGGAACTGGCAGAAATGAGCAAATGGAACACACATTTCCAATTGGGAATTTTGGACTACCTTTCATGAAATCCCATTTTAGTCAGAAAATTTCCATTTGGGAAAACCAAAATAGGCTTCCCATTTACATTCCAAACGAAATTTCCAGATATTTTTGGTAAATTGTAATCAACCATGGGGTCACTAAATAAAATTCTTTTGACAAAACAAAAGCATCCAGTACAGAGTCAAGTGAAATAAACTGTTGCAGTCGTGACTCTGACGCAATAATGAAGCTTCAATTCTCAACTAACAGACATCACAACAACACAGTTTTGGTTGGTGCATGTAACTACATGTGGCTGCAAACATGTAGTTAGCATATATATACTGTATATATACATATATATATATATATATATATATATATATATATATATATATATATATACTGTAAGTACAAAGGATACAGTCTATTCTTACTCATTCATATTGAGTCTGCTTGAGACTAATGGAGGTCAACTGATACAGAGAACAATGCATGAGTGTGCAGCGAAATTAAACAAAACTTCAAGCTTCCTACTTCCTAGTATCTTTGAACAGAGGAATTTCATTTCTTGCTTTGACATTCAAAACAGCAGTTATAATAATAATAATAATAATAATAATAATAATAATAATAAAAGAAAAAAAAAAGGAAAATAAGGTGATTCCCTAAAGATTTCCAAACATTTTGCAAACAATTTCCTCCTTTCTCCAAAACAAACCATTAGCCAACAGTCCATAACATATTCTAAAGTGAATCACTGGCATTCAGATTATGACCTTTCGTATAAGTGAAGACTGTAAAGTAATTCTAAGCTTTGCAAGTTTCATTGTTCTGCCCCCAGAGGGAAGAGGCTTTTTAACCCTTAACAGCTGAACTTGTAATACACTAGACTGGCCATCTAATGTTAGTTTTCTTGGAAGCTAAGAAGTTTTCAAATTGCCTAAAAATGGCTGGCCCAAGATCACACAATCATTCTGATCAATATTATTTCAAAACACTAACATCTACAAACACGTCTGTTTTTTGCCAACAAAAAAAGCATTTAATGGGTCTGTTTAACTGCATCCCCTTTATAGAGTCAGATGATACAAGAATTATAAGAATTATAATATTTTCAAATGAGAACAGATCACAGAATATGACTTTTCCTCAAGTTGAAAAATAAGAAACTTGATGATTACATTGCTAGCTGACAGTGTAAACTGTTTCTTATCGATAACATCATTCTGTGCATCCGAGTCTGCCATCTCCAGGTTGGCTAAAATAAAGTTTACCTATGTTTGCTTCTCACTTCAAACATACTCAAAACAAACATCTACTAAACAGTTTTACCACCTCAAAACAAAAAGAAACAAGAAATTTTATGACAACAGGCAATCACACATGTGAAACCCAATATAACTCTTTCCTAACTTCACCAAATTTCAAACAAAAATTAATACACAGCACACTTAGTCACAGAATTAAAGCATAATTTGCCTACATGTTTCTATAAATTATACCACAAAATAATGAATGATAAAATCGAACAACGTTTCGGAGTTGTCATAACTCCATTTCCAAGTTCAAAATGATTAGAATATACTGTCACAGGGTGCAAGACTAACTTTTCAGCTCACTAGTCCAGTGGCTAGTAACAGGTTTGATTCACTAGCCAAACCAAATTTGCAACTAGCCAGACTTGCTTAGTTTTACCAAACTGTCCTGCCAGGGAGGACGGGAAACTGAATTACTACAACATGTTTTATACTGATAAAGCAAAAATCTCCCAGACTTGCGAACCAAACCTCTCAGTTATCTTATTTTCAACCTCTCAAGCAGTTTCAGTAGCTTTTTTCCATCCATCATACTGAAATACCATAAATTCAATACTGTAGGTTTGTTTTACATTTGAAAGTAGTAGCAAATTAGGAAAACTTTGGGGAAGAAGTTTGTTTGTTGCTTTAATAAGAAAAACCTAGAAAAAAGTCAATCGTAGGCAATCATAGTCATTTATTGCCTTGAGGCAGTTTCTTATATCAATGATATTCATCACAGCTGATAGTTGAAATTCAATTTCCTTTTGTGATACACTTCAAATTAATTTTCATTTGGTTTCCCTCTGGTCCTCCAGTGGATAGACATTTTCACAAGCCAAAATGGCTAGTGAAGCACAAAATCCACTACCCAAAACATAAGTTTTACTAGTCTGTGGCTAGTTGGCTACTGTTAGTCTCGTACCCTGCTGTCACAAATAAATCTTGAAAATGGTGTCATGAGGACTATGAAACTTCATTTGATTTTATTGTTGATTTTACTTGCTTATGTATTAGCAAACCTTTGCTTAAAATTAATGACTTACTTTAAATAATACCAACTTTAAAAGCTGATTGCATTAGTGATAAAAAAATATAGACAAAGTTCTGTAGAATTTTGTGAGTGGCCATGAAGAAAATAAAAACAAATATTATGAATGTAACAATGACTTTCTGAATGCTATACCATCTATAGCTATCAACAAAATTCAACACAACAACATTAAATTTTAATGTAAAAAGTACTGCACTACAGGAGACTAGAGAAGAACCATAAATATTAAGAAATACACCAACTACAGCCTATTTTCTTTTGTTAATTAACAAAAATGAATGAATTAAACATTATTAACAACCTATTTAACAAGTCAAATTAGAGGATACTTCTGTACCATGAATATGATTTATCTGTGTTTTGGTATATTAGAATGCAGAATAATACCTATCTTTATTTGAAAACTGTTCTGTCTCATATACAATAAAGGTGATGCTAGTAATATGTATCTAATGACATTATGAAAATGGTTATTGATATCTGTCTTTTATAAAGGTCTAAAAACTGCTAGGCCAGTTTGCTTTTAGAAAAATAAACCTGTAAAAAAATAAAAGAAAAATTGTAAGATGTAGTTGGAGTAATATACATGTAGTGAAGTTGTTTGATGTTTTTCTCTTTTTCTTTGCAGATAATTATTACAAATTTTTGTATCATAAACCAGATAGTTAGCCGTCATAACATTGAACTGCTACTTAACAAATTCAAAATGTATCAGAAGATATCATGTGCAACAGTATGCTAAGCCTGTGATACAGACAAGGCCAATCACAGGGAAAAGATATCTGCAAAATACCCTTCCCCCAAACAAGTCAAAGAGGTAAAAGTCAGGTTTAGATAGGGTTGTATTAAGGGAGTTCTATTCAGATTGTCCCACAAGAACTAAATTAGAGCAATTCTAGGCCCGTAGGGAGGGGGTGTGCAACAGCTGCATACACACCCCCCACAGGCTGCAAAAGTCTGTTTACTAGATACTGGTGATTAAAAAGAAAGTAAGTTATTACAAAAAAGGTAAACGCAAAGTAACTGTAGTACTTGCATCCTGACTCACTTATTGTGTAGTTTGAAATGAAACTCAATTTACTGAACCGTTTTAATTTTATGTCCACTATGTGATCCCCTGTTATGTTGATACTATTAAATTGCTGGAAGACTATTTTGGATACAGCTCAAAGCCAAAAGAGGAAAGACCCAATACCACTGAAAAAGCCTTGAGGGCTTTGTACCCAAATCTTTACGTCCTCTTGAAGATTTGTTACACAATTCCAGCCACCAGCTGCGAATGTGGAAGAAGCACAAGTGCTCTAAGATGGCTCCACATTTACAACACAGCCAGCATAGCTCAAGGAAGGCTCTCTTGTTAATGCAAAGTGGCAGATTTGTTTGCCCAGTAGCATTCAAGGATGATTGAGCTTGGCACACTACTCAATGCCCAAAATCCATTTTGACTAGCACATTTTTCTGAAATATTGTCAGACATTTTTATGTTTGATTTTGACTTTCTGATTTTCTATGTAATGTCCTTAAAAATGTACAAAATGAAGTCTTGAATGGCCAAATTTTTAAAGATTTCACGGGGAAGCATGC
Organism: Pachyseris speciosa; assembly: GCA_016490735.1. Taxonomy (NCBI): domain Eukaryota; kingdom Metazoa; phylum Cnidaria; class Anthozoa; order Scleractinia; family Pachyseridae; genus Pachyseris; species Pachyseris speciosa. The sequence goes on from JAEMWC010000004.1 coordinate 2,194,951, forward strand.
CCCCAGATCCTGCCAGAAACTTGCACCTACAGCGCTCATTAATTCAAGCCTTTGGCACTCACACACACCTCCCCACACCTGTGGGCCTGTATTCAGAGTTCATGACCAAATCACTGGTTACCTGTCTTCTCTCTTACACCAAACTCTTCATATGAAAACATGTCAAATGAACCACTTATTTAGAAGATGGACCTACGCTATTGGTGGTAACATGGTAACATATACTGTAAAACAGGAATAAAATTAATTGAATGAAAAGTATACACTGATACTGTGGAGAATGAGGGTGCCCACAATTTCTTAATTTGCTCTGATGAAGGGCTAATGGTTGAAATGTCAGCTTTTTGAATCTCTTTACAGTGGTCAATTAACATTACGTATCAATTCTGTTGATGAACCAAATTCAATGCAGCACCAAAGTTTTTTTTATTACCCTAGTATGAAACAACTCTGTTTTTTATTTGGTCTGTTGTACTGTATTTTCAACTACCATGTTTTAATCATGATCATCTTACCTCTACTACATAGCCACTCATCAATCTCTAACAGGTGCAAAGGTGAAGCAGGTTGGAGAATTTCCTATTGTTCTGGGGAGGTTTTGGGTTGTCGATGGGCCTGCAAGGGGTGACCTTGGTGGTGTAAATTTTGATCGATAAGCAGGAAATGGATGTCTTGGAATCTCGCCAAGGAGCATGGGCGTGGTGTTTAATGATGACGATGACGATGAATCTGATGCAGAGGAGCTGTGGGGATCTTCGCCTATATGATTGTCGTCATCAAAATTTAGGTGTGCTGATTCACAAGAGACATCAGGCGAACAGTTAATGGGTGACTCATCACAGAGGCGTTTGGACGGGCTGACACCTGGCTCAATTAAGCCCTCTGATGGACCTACATAAATGATTCATAACAAAGTTAACTTTTACAGCTAATAAGCTGGTGAAGGTACTTATCAGATCTTTGTAACCAAATTGAAGATAGGAATGCCATTTCTAAATAAACATTTTACTAATGTTACAAAAAATAAAAACAAATAAAAACATGAAATACAACAAAAAAGAAGTTTACATTGGAAAGTTTGCCACTTTTAATAATATTAATACAAGAGATCTGAAGTATCGCATTTTAATCACAAAGTAATTTGAAGTATCGCATTTTAATCACAAAGTTCCAGTCAAAATAGTGTTGTCCTTTGCTAACTTTTCCAATTACCTCTGTCACAATTTGCTGCAACAGTTTTGTAGTTTGGCACTAATTCGTTATTTTAAAATTGCTGTTTCAATAGTGCCACTTGTCAGAATCTAACTAATACATGTAGCAAGACCGCTGAAAATGCTAAAGGAATTTAAGCAAAATTATGTTACCAACTAGTAACTTTTCTTAATGGAACTGCTGCCAATATCAAGATAACTTACATTTCCTTTTTAAGGATAAACTACTTGGACGCAAACAAACAGGACTCAGACTTCGCCGCCTGCAAAAGGACAACAAATCGGAAAAAGATTTAACCCCTTGTTATGGCGCTTTCACAGCTCAACATAGCAAGATATGTTTTACTCAAAGAGAAAATTAACATACTGAATATCTAACTATGAACACACTTACGTAAACGTTGGCCGCGTTGGACTGGGTATTGGACTAGGTGTAAGGCTTCGTGCATTTCTTACGGTCACTCCCTGGCAATAGTTTTCAACAAATATCAAGTCTTAAATACAGCTAAAATACTGAGGCAAAGTGTTTCATAGGGTCATAAAGAGTCAGAAGTTTGAACAAATTTATTATTAAAAATTTTAATTGATCCACATGCTTATAAGAAAATGATGTAAGCTAAGTGAAGTAAAGCTTCTTTTATCAAGGAAATGAAGAAAATGATCTTGATTAGAAATGTGGCAATTTGTATTGACAATAATTCTAACTTTTTAGGCTGTGGATGGAACCCTAACATGGTAATATTCAAATAAAATTATTACCATAGCTGCTGAGCATAACTTTCTGTGGGCACTTCAGTGTTTTAATTTTGAAATTCTAGACTCTTGTACACGCATTTTCCAGGCAGTTTGAAACACAAAATGGGTTATGAAGACGGAATGTGCTGTCTTAAATAATGATGATAATAAAGTACTTTACATTGGAAACCGTTGCCTACCACACAATCTGAGCCTGTTTACTTTGCTGCTGAACGTTCAAACGATGTATGCAAGCGGATTTAAACAATGTTGCAGTGAACTTTCACATTTATTTACTCACAAACTCTTTTGTGGACACTTGGCACTTTATAAAAAGCTTTAATTTTCAGAATTTACCAAAGGGAAAGTAGCCGTCGCAAGTGGAAAAATTGCCTTTGGGTGTGACAGCTAATGCCTGGTTTTGAAAACAATACACTTTTTTAATGTTTCCTGTTTTATCCAACTCAGTAATGCCGGATGATACTTACTCGTTGATTGGGTGGCGATGAGGAAGCTGGCAGAGGGAATGCACTTCTGTGTTCATCAAAAGAGTTTCTTCTTTCACACATTTGAATGTCATGGTTCTTGTCTAGATCCTTTGAAAGACGGCCAACAATTTAAATAAATCAAGAAACTGAAATATGTTAATTTCCATCACTAATATTAATGCAGTATCAGGGCTGTGCTTTAGCAGTACCCAGTGGTCCCTGGCAACTTTCTTTTGCTGTTAGGTGACCAGGGAATTTTGGTTCTTGCAAAAATTACTATGATGGGCACCTGGATTTCAAAGGTTCAGTGTTTTGGGCTTCCAGAACTTTTCTTATAGTACACCCCTTGAATCATTTTGTAGTTGTACACATTGACAAGTTGTCTTTACCTATTTGAAAATATCTTAGCAACAAAATGCAACTTCATCTACAAAGTGTCTGACAATAATTTATCTATCCTTTTGCAAGCAGATAATGAAAGGTGCTTTCAAGTACATGTAATAAAATGCAACTTAATTAAGTAAACAGAGAGTGGTTAGTAGTCAGTAGTAGATGACATTAGTACACGCTCACATGTCATGCAGTCTCAGTGTAGCAGCCATTTTGGAGCTTCATTGGCTAAATAATTATTATTGTACCCTTGTGGCACAGTGTCTTTGTTCCCTTCCCCTTTCCTTCATGTTTTCCACTGCTTGCCAGTGTGACAGGTGTCTAGATGCTACTTGTGGGGGCTCATGGCTTGGTTGTGGGAATAAATTATTGTCAGCCATGGGAGTGGCACTCAGTCTAGGGGCTGGCTGGCATCATGTGGAAGCCCTTAGCCACCCCAGGCAGCCAACCTCCACTTAACGATATAGTTTTTAACTGCAAATTTATGAAGAATACAATAATCAAGAGTATTTTCTATACATACAAAAGCATTTTGCTGTTGTTTTCTAACACACTGTTGTTACCCAACAATAAAGCTGGGCATGGGGTTAATTTTTTTTCACCCAGGGAACACAAAAGCTGACACCAGCCTTCGATCAGCCACCTTCATTTTATATATGAACTTGCAATAGACCCAATGCAAAAATGGCTGCCTTTAAATTATTCTTTTGTTCATATTCAAAATAGCCTAACTAACCTTGTCTGAGATAACATATTCTTTTGAATTTTGATCTCGAAAATGAGGTTAGCGAGGCTATTTTGAATATAAACAAAAGTAATTTAAAGGCAGCCATTTTTGCATTGGGTAGATGGCCTTCATGTTTTCTTGTTGCAACCAACAAACTTACCAATGTCCAGTCGTTGAGAGAATTTGAAAGAATAAGTTCACTGAGAAAACAAGAGAAAAAAATTCAAATAAAGATGTGGCAATTTGACTGTTGGGAAACCTGTTTTGTCAGGAGACACAATAAAGGTGACAGCTGACTGAAAGTACATTTCACTCTTGTGGCCCTCTTACATCCTAACAGTAAAGAAGTGTACATTGCACATGCAGCTGGTAGTTTCGATATGTTACAATCGCCAAGTCTGTAGTTATCATGTAAAAGATTTCAAGACTGTGCACTAGAACACAGTGAAAACAAACACTTGATGTACATTACAAAGAAACACTAGGTGACACAATTTCATAAACACAATCATCGTCATCGTCATCCTCATCGTCATCCTCATCACCGTCACCATCACCATAAAACTATAAACTCAATTAGCCTATATTTCCATCAAACTTTAAAATCCTATCCAAATTGAATGTCAAAATTTATATTAAAATCAAATCCTATCAGACCTACAAAACGTGGAATGTACAATTGGTCTTCATATGTTTATTCAATGCTTTTTCAGAAGAAAAAAGATCATACAAGCTATTCTGGTGGTGAACAATTCTTAAGTCTGAACACCACTGTTGCCAAGTTAAGCTATTTATTGCATGTGTTTTGACATGAATGGAAAAGGTAAAATATTGTTTAACATGGATCAAGGCGAGAGCGTTTTTCATACAAATTACAGAACTGTAATTTTATACAATCGGATCATCGTTCTAGAAATTGAGCCTAGTCTTCAACTGCATTTATTTAACAAAATAAACAATTTCAAGCAACAGAGTTAAAGAAGGTTGCCGGTTCAATTTATATGAAATCTTAAAACCAACCTTTCAACTTGTCTTTCACGACTTGCGTCATCCATACTTTCTTCCTATTAAAGGAAATAAAATCCTGTCTTTATTTTAGCTTTGCCATTTTAATATACGCTTAAGATAACTAATTAAGGGCAGCAATGTTTTAGTCGAAATGATCAGCAAGCAAATAAACCTTATAGTGGAAACAATTAAGCACCGCACTCACCCTTTTGATCTGCTCTATTCTTGATGCAGGTGATCCCTATAATAATGTTAGCAGCAAAAAGAAAATCGGCGTTTGGAAGCACGGAACAAAGCCTAAGAATCAATGGATGTCCTTTGACATTTGTTCGGGGAATTTTTTTATACTCACCGCATTCAAAGCCATTTGGCTCGTAGAGAAGCGTCTTTGTCTTGCAGTGTGTATCGGCTGGAAAATAGGAATGGCCTCGCTCATCACTGCAGCACTTACATTCGGTGCTGAGTTAGATCTACGCAGCGTATTAGAAGGTAAATGGCCTAAGTCATCGGTCTCCATTGCATTAGCCGCCATATTGCTTTCTGCTCAAAGACAACATCTGGAAGCGCGCAAGGGATTGTTCCGGTCTAACGCTTCCGCTCGGGCCAGTCTCCGGAACTAGATCGGCTTACTTCCGTCAAGGACGGGAAAACAGTACATCACGAAATATAAATCCTCATCTAATTGCGATAAGATTATAGCGTAAAATGTATACCATAACTTAATAGTTTTCTCAAAATAACGTTCAAGCTGAGCAAATATCGAACACAAGCAAAATTGACCAGTTTCTTGATAAACAATGACGTCAACTTTCTTTAGTTATGCTAATAATTCGCTTTGTTCGATTAATTTTTTTGAGTATTAAATATCCATTCAGATCGAAAATGAAAAACTGAAATTACTTTCACTATCATGAATATTGAAAGCGTTAACCTTTGGCTCCTTAGTCAGAAGAACTTGAGCAGAGCGGCTTCCTGGACTTTCCCAGACACTTGACAACGTGAACTAAAATTTGTCACTTTCTTTTCTCGAAGTGTAGCTGAAATCAGAAAATTTGGTTTATCAACTCCGTTGATAATGTAAATTGACCACCGTACAGGGATTCGATTAGCTGACGTTTCGAGCGTTAGCCCTTCGTCTTGGATTCGCTCCGACGAAAGGCTCACGCTCGAAACGTCAGCTAAGCGAATCCCTGTACGGTGGTCAGTTTACATTATCAACAGAGTTGATAAACCAAATTTTCGTGTTTCACTCCCTCACCGACGCAGCACCACAGTTTCTTTAGAAACTAATCCCCTTTATTCATTTGTAGTTGAAATCAGTCACATTTTCAATCATGTGAGAAGTCAACGAGTGAAGTCTTTATATTAACTAACGTTGCACATACCTGTTGTTAATAGTCACCTTCCAGCCCTAGTTGTTCAAAAAGCTGATGGCTTTATCTTGCGGATTTATCAGGTGGAAAAATTTATTGCAACTAATGACATTTAGCCGCTGGATAGTGATTAATTCACCGGATTAATCGCATCTGGGGCCAGCTGCCCGTTTCTCGAAGCTCCGGGTAAATACCGGCCCCGTTAAGCTGTTTTGTTTTCCATTCCAGATGGGAGTTTCAAAAGTTTTGAAATTTATACAGTAAAGTTATCACTGAGCTAAGGAAACAAAATGGACTTCATTAGAGGTCAGAACACACCCTACTTTCCTTGAGATTTTGATTTCAAAATATGGTTTTAGGCCAGTTAAGGCATCGTTTACACGGACGCGGTTTCCGATCGACACAGTTTCATGACCTCGAAAACGCATCAAAAACGACACGGTTTCGAAGTGTTTACACTGAACCTATCCAACCGTCAACGTCATGGTGATCTCGCTCTCAGGCACTCTTCTGGAAGCATAACACCGTCCAAAAGGTTGTTCCACCAAACACGAGTTCTTCCTGGCCGAATCCAGAATCTTCGGTTTGCTTTTTTTTTTTTTTCGTTACTCTGGAGCGTATAGACTAAATAGTCAACATTTCAAGACATCTCTGCCAATTATTACGATATGCCTCTAGGTTTATAGAGAGTAAAATGTATAAAAGCTGAAAAAACTTAAATTGTGATCGTACAACAGAGCGCTGCACTCCGGGCGAGTTTCACTATATTTACCCTTCGCGAGCCAGGCAATTCGAACTAAAATAAGTAACCGTTTTTAAATCGATGCGGTTTCGCCGTTTACACGACCAATGAAACCGTATCTTTTTCAAAACGCTCCACTTTTGAAAGCGTTTTCAAAACGACCCGGTTCTGGTAAGGAACTCGACCGGCGCCGAGTGAACGAAAGGCGTAACCGCATCGAAACCGATGCGGTTACAAATGAAAACGCGTCCGTGTAAACAGTACCTAAGTTACCGGGACTTTCGTGAAACGGGCCCCAGTGCGTTTCTCAAAACTAGTGAACCTTATTTATTTAGCTTCGTCACTGAGAGACCTGGCAGGGACACTACAACAGCCTGCGCCAATTACTGTAGGCCCGTAACCGCAAATCCTTCTCCCATAACCACATTCTAGTAGAGATAGACCATCACACTGGGGACTACGTCCGCTCCTCTTTTCGAACAGTGCATGGCGTGCATGGGTTCTTTAACGTCCCACAAAATCGATTATGAAGGGCTGTAAGACCGGACCTACAGTTTATCGTCCTTATCCGAGAAGACTAGAAAGTCTAACAATTTGCAGATTTCATTACAAAGGCAGCACATTCCTGAGTCCTGAGTGTTGATGAGGGCGGGATTTGAACCAGCGACCTCCCGCACGGTTGTCTGGTGCTCTACCAAGTGAGCTAACCCATAGTTTTTCGGGACCGAATCGATCGTTTTGGGAGTTTCGTCAAAAAGTAAGAAGATGCAGGGGTGTGTTTCTGACAACTCCGGAAAACATTTCGCTCACGAGAAGAATTTTTAAAGTTGGTTGTCTATCGATTGATACTAGCTTTTTGAACCAACTAACCCAATGCATTTCTCAGTATTATAACGTGCTTTCTTGAAAGATGGTTAAAAATATTAGAAATCGAATTTCTGGTAATGAACCCAGTGCGCGTAAAATAGTTTTTCGGGGCCGAAACGTTTTCGGGAGTTTCCAGAAACCCGTGCCTGGGTACAAGGTCATCGGAGTGCAACAAGCCTCAACCGAGAAGTACTACAAACTGAGGAAACTCTTTCTAAACAAGAAAATCTCGTTTTTGTAAGAGATGAAACTTCTCCGAAAACTGCCGCCTTTTTTAAAATATTCTGCACGTGCTACGTTATGTTGTGCTGTAGCCTCCTTCGCAGTCGTTGTTGGTGTCGGTCCTATTCTCCCTCCCCACCAACGTCTGCTGAACCAAGCCGGACATTCCATTCCCATTATGTCTGAATGTGTATGAGTATCCAATCAGGAGGGAGAATAGAACTGACCCAAACAACGGCCGCGAAGGAGGCTACGGGACTGGATACGGGAACTTAGCTACCGACATTTTAAGCCAAGATGTGATTGGTCAGTTCTTGGAATGGAATGTTCGGCTCGGTTCAGCAGACGTTGGTGGGGAGGGAGAATAGGACCGACACCAACAACGACTGCGAAGGAGGCTACAGCACAACACAACGCAGCACGTGCAGAATATTTTAAAAAAGGCGGCAGTTTTCGGAGAAGTTTCTCCATGGGCATCCTCGCCATGTTTCTCTTTCTTTTGTTATTTATCTTTTATACTTTAATATATATTTATCTTGTAACAATGTGCAAGAAAAGTAGCAAAAACAATAAACTGTTTTTTCCCACCTTTATAATTATAAATTCGTAAACTGGAAATGGAGTGGGTGGTTTGATAGAGAACAGGATTTCATTACAACACTTTTTTCTCCAGTGGAGATGGGAAGAGGGTCTATTCAAAAGAGAGGATCCGCTTACAAAATTTCACTTGCAAAGGAGGGTGGCGTTCTAGACAGAGTTAATGAAAGGGAGGGGATTTAATGGGGCGTTTACGGTTTACTCGTCTTAACCGGACCTCTTCATTTGTCTTTACTGTAATGTTCCGTCCCAGCAAAACTTATCCAGGGTACATTTCAAGATTTTTTTTTTGTTCCAAGTCCAGGCGGGAATTGTGAATAGATCAATTATCGTGTTCTGTTTGAACAGGAGCTTAAGACTATGCTGAATTGTACTGTGAAGAAATCGTATGAAACAATTTGCAAGGCAGAAAAATGTGCAGGCAAATTGTTTTCATTGGCTATTTGAGCATTTTCCAAAGGCAACACACGAAAAAAAAAATGCAGCACGTTGCATATATAACCCAAGAACTCGGTTGGGGGGCGGGGGGTGGGGCAGTTCCTGGAAGAACATAAGATTCCAGAATTTCCGGTTTTTCTAGGCGGGCTAAAAACAGGATGCTCTCGCAGGCTATCGGGTCCGATACCGTATTATAAAATCAAAGGAGATTTTAAAAATCCACAATTAGTACTATAGTGCATGAAGAATAATTTGGGGCCCAGTTCGGTCATCTAAATAGAACGAGAGAGGCCTGGGCATATATTGCGAGAAAGAGGAGCTAGCACCCTCCACTCCAACTTCCAACGTTTCTAGCTCCGTCCCAGCCTCCTTTTTTTTGGAGTTATCTGCGGACGAAGATAGTGCAGTTTCCCGACCAAGCGTTTTGAAGGTGGACAGCAGGCGACACCAAAATTTGTGCCCCATTTTGTGACGTGTCTCAGTTAAACGACTCGGTACACCAGCCATTGTCGTGTGTCAGAAGGAAGGAGTTCAATTGAGATTCTGCAAAAGGTTGACCGGGAGGTGGTAACTGCAAAATACTTTTTCAATTACCTTCTACTGAAACTAACATTACCAAACTCCACAGACTGATACAAATTTTATGTCCGTATATGAGCAAAAAACCTAACTAAAAAAATACTCTACATTCTACATTAAATACCGAATCCAAATTTTCAGCCGACATAAGCTTTCAAAGCTTATTCAAGCCATGTATATCACAAAGCAGAAATACTTTTAAACTACTTCCTTTTCCTTGTTTTCTACATAAAATTCTTGACGAGGGAATTTAAATTAACAGTTTGGCTTAGTAAGTGTGTTTTTTTACGAAAGTAAAGAAAACTGGAAAAAATTAGCTTCGGCTGCAATGCTGAGTGTACTTGGAAAAAAGAAAAAAACACTGGCCTTTAAGCACCGTAGCTGTTCTTCAAAATCCCCAAATGCTATGTAATCCAACAATACCCTTCGTAAATACAGTAAAGTACTGAATCATGAAAAGATTTTTAACATCGCTTTAAAATGTTATGACGTAGTACCATTAAGCTAAATTTTAGGCCGCATGATGTTGTGTCATTTCAGGGGAATTCGAGTCGTCTTCCTAACGACAGTGCTGACTGTTCCCAAAGCAATTAAGTACACAGCAATAGCTCGTGTTGCTTTTTCCACTCAACTGTTCTCACACTTCTCAACTACTTCTTCTGTCATCATTAATTAAACCTCTTCCTTCGGTTGATCAGACGAGTTACCGCTGACCCCACCTTGAGGCTCACTTGTCTGTGAAGCTTCTTCGATTGCAGATTCATTTTGAACTGTTTCATACTCCTCTGGAATATCTTCCACAGGTTTTTCGCTGCTAAGCGAGACTCTCTCCTCGGGATGAGATTCATCTGATGACTCATGCGGTCTTAAAACACTTCCCTCAGTGCCCTGCGTTGCCGCAGCATCTGCATCCTCACACGCACCATCCTGCGCACTTTGAGGTCCCAGTTCTCCACCTTGAAGTGCTGTTCTAGGTTTCTCTTCTTGGTCAACCGAGACACTCTCCACTTCACTTGGTTCCGTTCCTTTTGTTTTTGCAGCTGATAAATTGTCAGTTTGAGCTAAGGACACAAACGGTAAGTTAGCAGGACCAGAGCTTGTGCCTTGCGTCTGCGAGGCAAACACTGAAAAGGGACTTTCCCCACCACTACTTTGTCCAGTGGATCCAAATACAAACCCTGAACCCGAAGATGGTTCACTTGTTCCAAATAAAAACTCTGTACCAAACGATGGTGCAGATGATCCGAATGTAAATCCTGCACTAGATGAGGGCGCACTTGATCCAAATGTAAAGCCTGCACTAGATGATGGCGCACTTGATCGAAATGTAAATCCTGCACTAGATGATGGCGCACTTGATCCAAATGTAAAGCCTGCACCAAAGGATGACGCACCTGAACCAAACACTGACCTCCCATCTCTGGCTGGGACTTGCACTGGGTCAGCTCCTGGGTTTGGACTCCCACACGCTGCACACTCAACCTTGTCACTGTCATTTCTGACCAAACAGGTGTCACACTCCCAAGATCCCTCTTTGGGTTTCCATTTTTCAAACAGATCCCTACCCGCATCTTCCTCGCGCCTTTCTTCATCTTCACCTGGCACTGGTTTCGCTGATGCTTCTTCTATGTTGCTGTCTTGTGGATCACCCCCAGCACTATCACCCTCCTCAGATGTCCGTGTATGATCACTTTTCCTCTGACCAGCTTCCTCACCCGGTGTCTCTTCACCTTTCCTCTCTTGCTCATCCGATTGTCCCAGCGTATTTCCACCTTGCTGTGCTGTACCAAAGCTTACTGCAGACCCAAACGAGAATGGCGATTTCCTGCTTCCATCACCAGCTCCAGCGGAACCAAAAGAAAACCCTGGCTCACCTGATCCGAACGAAAACCCTGAACCAGGAAATGATGCACCAGATCCGAATGAAAATCCCCTACCAGCAGAAGATGGAAAACCAGATCCAAACAATGGCTTTCCATCGGTCTTTTTCCCTTCAGGTATTTCAACTCCTGGTTTCATAGTTCCACAAGCTACACACCCCACTTTCCCACTATCGCTCCTCACCATACACGTATCACACTCCCAGGATCCTTCCGCAGCTCTAAACCTTGCAAGTAGATCATTTTCAACCGTCCCCTCCTGTCCTGTCTCCTCTTGCGTTGGCAGCTTTAGTGAGGCCTGTTCCTTCAATATTTCTTGGCATCTTTCAAACTTCTCTTTGAACTGCTTGGCGATCTCTTCAAGTTTGAACCTCACAGCAAGACGTTCTGGTTTGCATTCCTCTTCAGAGAAATCCGCTGGTGTACTCCACACCCACGAGCGATCTGAGCCTGCATTCGGCTGTAGTTTCATGTCAGTGGTTATCTGATGGTTGGCACAAAGTTTCAGCACCTGTTCCCGCCGCATCAAGACTCGCATTTTCCCCGTCAGATTGTTTCTCAATAACTTGATGTCTCCAACTCCCCGGTCTTTCCACTGCTTATCTTCAACTACAAATCGATATAATTTAGCTCTGTGGGAAAACATGACTTCCTCATTTTCTTCTCCGGTTTTTAATTCAATCTTTTCAGGAAGCGGAATAACTGGCTCAAAATGAGGTCCGTCATTATCTTCTTCATGGTCTTCTTCGTGGTCTTCACTTCCGGGTGATTGAGATGCAAACAACTTTTTTCCAGCGCCAGTAAATGCGGGCGACTTGCCGGTTGTTTTTTGTCCAAATGGACTGTTTGTGATTGATGAAGCAGCGACTGATTCAAAGGACAACGACGAAATGTTGGAGGAGCCAAACAAAAACGTCTCTTCCTGTTTCGGCTCAGGGTCTTTGCCGTCGGGTTTGGCAGGGGCAGGCGCCTCCCTGTGACAAAAACAAACGCAAAAGCAGTAGATGACTTCGTAAGCAATATTTTAGAACTAACGATAACATTTCTGTGCACTCAAAAGGAAACGGTCTTAAAGCAGGTCTTAGTATAGACGTATCGGGATGCTTTCCATTTAGCTAAATTTTTCGATTCAGTAGGTTAAAATGCAAATAGTACTGACATACGATTAAACAGATTTTCAGGTACACAAGAAGACCCCTTGCGAGCTACTCCACCTTTTCTGTACAAACCGGTTGGGACGGATATTTGCTGTTGTCGTGATTGATCAGTGTAATCACTTATTGGTTTGAGTTTTACGAAATTCAAATAAAATTTGTTCTATACGAAACGTCACACATCGGCCTCACATATCGTAAAAGATGCGTTGAAGTGAAAGACCACTCTATAAAGTACAAAACGTAAAAATAGTGTTCCATGTCGAGAACCCATAACCACGTTCCATTAGAGCGGATTCAATTGACTGTCGTGAAATCAAAACGAAAGTAATGTCTGGCCAATCACGACCGACACAAACAGCAGAATGAACCAATCAGAATTCGAAGTATGTACATGTAACAGTTCCAAGCGCGGGAAAATACGCGCGAGCAAATCACGATTGCTCTTGGTTTGCTTCTCATTGGTTGAGAAAGTGGCGCGAGTTTTGCTAGCCAATCACAGAGAGTAACAAAGTAAAACCATAGGAAATGCGAATTGCCGTCAACACTAAAATGAAAATTGCTGTATATCCATACATGGCGAACATTTGAAATTTCCTTAAGTCGGGCGTATTAACGCTACTTAATTAACAAACTACCTTTCTTCACCAGGTCTGGCTTCCTCTATGTTATTATCTTCCGCAGGTTCTTCACTAGCCTCTTCTTCAGTTTCTGCCTGCTCATCTTGCTCACCAGATGTTTGTTCATCTGATTCATGTGGCGCACCTTCTTTTTCTTCCTCAATCTTGGCCTCACTTGCACTTCCTCCTTCCTTTAAAGACCCACCTGTAGGTGCAGCTCCGGAATCTGAACTTGGCGTTTCAGTCGCTGAACCAAAAGTGAAAAATGGGTTTGCACTTTCAACAGTTTCATCCACACCAAACGAGGGCCCTGCCCCACCCGAAGCAAACGAAAGCCCAGAACCAGAAGACGCTGCAACTGATCCAAATGTAAACCCAGAACCAGATGACGCTGCACCCTCAGCAGTTCCAATGGAACCAAACTTCACTCCCGCCCCACCTGATCCAAATGTAAATCCAGAACCAGAAGAGGCTGCACCCTCAGCAGTTCCACTGGAACCAAACTTCACTCCCGCCCCACCTGATCCAAATGCAAACCCAGAACCAGAAGAGGCTGCACCCTCAGCAGTTCCACTGGAACCAAACTTCACTCCCGCCCCACCTGATCCAAATGCAAACCCAGAACCAGAGGATGACGCTCCAGATCCAAATGGAAACACTGGCTTTCCATCGGTGTTTTTCGCTTGAGGTATGTCAACTCCAGGTTTGAGAGTTCCACACGCTGCACATTCCACTTTATCACGATCGTTACTAACCATACACGTATCACACTCCCAGGATCCTTCTGCAGCTTTAAACTTTGCAAAGAGATCTTTTGTTACTTCCTTTTCTTTCACTACCTCTTCTTGAATTGGCAGCTTCAGAGAAGAATGTTCCCTCAATATTTCTTGGCATCTTTCAAACTTCTCTTTGAACTGCTTGGCGATCTCTTCATGTTTGAACCTCACAGCAAGACGTTCTGGTTTGCATTCCTCTTCAGAGAAATCCGCTGGTGTACTCCACACCCACGAGCTATCTGAGCCTGCATTCGGCTGTAGTTTCATGTCAGTGGTTATCTGATGGTTGGCACAAAGTTTCAGCACCTGTTCCCGCCGCATCAAGACTCGCATTTTCCCCGTCAGATTGTTTCTCAACAACTTGATGTCTCCAACTCCCCGGTCTTTCCACTGCTTCTCTTCAGCTACAAATCGATATAATTTAGCTCTGTGGGAAAACATCACCTCCTCATCTTCTTCTCCAGTTTTCACGTCAATCTTCTCAGGCAGCGGAATAATTGGCTCAAAGTGAGGTCCATCCTGATCACCCGCTGCTGTGTCGTCATCATTCTCATCATTTTTACTTGCAGCAAACAGCTGAGACCCAGCACCGACAAATCCTGCAGACTTATCTGGGGTCTTCTTGCCAAATGGAGTATTTCCTAAAGAGAAAGCAGCCACAGACTGGAATGACATTGAAGCCACACTAGCAGAGCCAAACAAAAAGCTTGGTTTGTTTTCTGCTTCCGTGGCCTCTTCAGCAGCCTCATCAGGAACTGCCTCGTCTGGTTCGCTGTGAAGATAGCACAAATGACAAGTTAATTTAATCGTAATGATGTCACTGATGGAGGACACAGCCACGTACTATGGCGGTCTCTTCTAGTGGACCAATTTATTTTGGCACCAACTCAAGACCTCAAAATAATTTCTCTGTATCCCACGAGTGGCACAAGAAAACAAACAGTTAATTATGTTGTTAAAAGGCTGATACTACCAGCAAAACGTAATGCACGTAGCTGATAAAGTATAAAAATAACAGGGGCACCCAACGACAAGTTTCGGTAGATATCTGTTCGGTGGAGGGTAATTCGCCTTGCGTTTTCGGCGTCGATTAAAGAGTGCACTCGAATTTTCGTAACTAAAACGTGGCCTAAAAGATTCGAAATTGGAAAATCAAAGCCCCTGAGGTTTTCGGAAAGGTCGTAACTGCTGTTTTTGGCGGTCAAAAACGTCAGCTAGCATTTTCGAAAAGAAAATAGTTCCCTAGAAAGTTCGTGGAAAGTTCATTTCAGCTTGCATTTTCTCAAAGAAAGATTTTGTTCCCTAAAATTTTCGGGCAATTAAAATTTCAGCTAGGAAATCGGAACAGATGAACTTCTTCTAGCTTATGAAAACATCACTTTAAACAGAATTCAAACACTACAAGGTAGCTGAAAATGCCTTTCTAGAGCTTTTGGTTGATTTGGCTCGTTGGGTGCCCCTGAAATAACAAGGATACCTCACAAATTAATGTGATCTGGTAAGCTGAAGCCACTCTTTGGGCACTAAGGCCATATGGTAGTGGGTATTACCCCTTAAATCTACCAAAGCAAAGATTGAGCCCAAGCATTAGCAGCCATGGACAGCTGTTTCAGCCTTGTTAGGCCTCATCAGCATGGCATAATTAATGCTCAGGCTCAAGTACCCACATATCAATAAAACAAGCCGTAAAAACGTGAAGCTTGTGGGATGTGGCTGGAGTGACAAGGATATACCTCACAAATTAATGTGATTTGGTAAGCTGAAGCCACTCTAAGGGCACTAAGGCCACATGGTAGCAGGCATTATCCCTTAAATCTACCAAATCAAAGATTCAGCCCAAGGATAAGCAGCCATGGACAGCTGTTTCGGCCGAAACAGCTGCCCATGGCTGCTAATGTTAAAATTCGGTCAAGGATACCAACTGCTAATACTCATGTTTATTACGCCTGATGGTAGAGTTGTGAAATGGGTACCGTTTGCTTTAGTTTGTAATTTAACCACACGCTGTAATTGGTTGGCCACTATTCCAACGATGAGATGCAAACCAAAACCTAACTTGCCTCGCGCGCGCATTTCTGGCGCTTGGTGCCGAGCATGCTTATTTGCCTCTATTCCGATTGGTTCTTTGTGCTGTCTGTATCTGTTGTTATTTACACTACCACCAGTCCCTCTTTCGCAGCTTAGTTTGTCGAGCGTGAGGCTAAAACAAAACCGGCGCGAGAAAAAACTGTCGCGTGAAATATTTCACGTGGCCATGCATTTTCTTTCTTGCGTCGGTTTGTTTCAACCTCACGCTCGCCGAACTGAGCGGCGAAAGAGAGACTGCTCGTAGTCTGGTTATTATTGGTCAGGATATTTATTTTGGCCTCCGTTTTATGACACTAAATAGAAAATCGCTACAGCAAATCCAAATAAGAGAAAGCATCACCCACCTTGTCGTCAGTACTGACTCATCAGGATTCCTTTCAGCTGTTGGTTGTTCGTACACAAAGAAGTTGCTTGGCAGCTGTAGCCTCTTGGCTCTCTCCTTTTGATCTTCTGAAACTCCTATTTCAAAGACAACTTCAATATCTTCTTCAATTTCCTGTCCGGATGCCTGTTCAGATTGTCTCTCCTCTGGCTTTGTTGAGGACTCGATGTTGTTGGAGTTAAAAGCAATAGACTGTACAACCTTCTCAAATTCTACCTTAAACCGAGAAGCAACCTCACTTGTTCGAAACCTTGCAGCCAAAGTCTCCGCTGCGGCATCTTCTTCTGAGAAATCGGCGAGTGTTGTCCAAAGCCATGCTCTGTCAGAGTTCGGAAAAGGCTTCAGTTCCATCTCTGCAGTAATCATGTGATTTGCACATAGCTTCAAGATCTGTTCACGTCTCATCAGAACCCGGCATTTTCCAGAACTTGGATTACGAATAATCTTGATGTCGCCAATACCTCTTTCTTTCCACTGAGATGCACTGCCATCATATCTAAACAGTTTGCATCGTTCACAGAACAGCACTTCTTGACCCTCTTCCCCTGTACGACACTCAACTTTTTCTGGGAGTGGTATCAGTGGCTCAAAATGTGGTCCATCATCATCGCCATGTACGGGACTTTCTGGAGATACGGGTGAAGCGTGTGACAACGGGGATTTACCTTGACGAGCAGGGGACCCAGGGGAGACTACCATGCTAAAAGTAAACTTGGATGGCGTTCCTGTGCCAAATGGACCTATCAACTGAGTGCTCGTGGATGGAGTAGAAGGTTTTTGTGGTGGCGTTACTCCCTGTTTACTTGGAGAAGTGAACTTTCGGGGAGATATTTCCATATCGTCGTCTGCTGTGTCTTCACTTGGTTCCACTCGTCCAATAGTAAATAGCTGTCCACTGCAGACCCCCTTTCCTCCCGCTGGCTGGAATACGAAGCCTGCTGAAGCTGCTGGTTTGTTTGAGTCTTGAAAAGTGATCGGTTCTACTGACTCTACCACTGAGGCATTTTCAGCCGTTTCATTTTCTTCTTCAGTTTTCGATGCCGCGAAAGCTTCAGCGACTTGAGCACTGGGTTTTACAGTGCTGCACGCCACACAAGCTGAATCACCTGCCTTGTTTTCAACATAACACACTTCACAAGACCACGCACCAGGAGCAGGAGCAAACGTTGAAAGAAATTGTCTATAAAGTTCGCACCCAGTCTCCTTTTGCTCTTCAGTTGTTGTTGTCGCCGGTGGAGGCTCTGAAGGTGATAACTCTTTCAGGTCATCAAAAACTTGTTTAAACTTCTCAGCAATTTCTGGTGTCTTCAATTTGATAGCTAACTTCTCTGGCCTCGCTTCACCCTCAGCATAGTCTGCTGAAGTGTACCACACCCACGAGCGATCTGAACCCACATTGGGTTTGAGCTCCATTCCAGCAGTAATGTTATGGTTGGCACATAACTTCTTAATCTGCTCCCGTCTCATAAGAACTCGAGCACGGCCAGACGATGGATGTCGTAACAGCTTAATTTCTCCAATCCCTCTTTCTTTCCACTGCCCAGAGTCGGCTTCGAACCTGTACAGTTTTGCTCGTTCAGAAAACATCACCTCAAGACCTTCTTCACCAGTTACAACCTTGATCTCGTCTGGCAGAGGTATTACTGGTTCAAAGTGCAGTTGGTCTTCATGTTGTCCTTCAGCTTCTTCAGTAGGCTGACTAAATAACTGTGTTCCTGCTCCTTGGAATGGTTTATGACTATCCTTATTTTGAGTGTGCGAAAATGCACCACTGCTTTGAAGCAGAGATGAAAATGTAAGTTGGCCAAAGCTGGCTGATTGTCCAAAGACAGGACCAGCAGATGTACCTGGAGTCGATGCTGTAGCATTCTCTGTAGTATCAGGCGTAATTTCAGGTTCCTCCCTCTGTTCGTTCTCTTTTTGGCTTGAATCAGCTGACTCCTTCGATACCACGCCACAACCGATGCATCCAGGACAAGGGTCATGTTTAACATAATTGAAGAAATTTGGCGGAAGAAGAAAGCGAGTTGCTTTCTCACGATCAGTTATGGAGGCACGAACTTCATACACAAGGACACAGTCCTCATCTTGTTTTTTAGCTCCCTTTAAAGGACTTTTAGCTACCAAGAAACGTCTGGGTGCGACGGCGGTAGAAGGCTGAACAGGTCCGGATGTCTCTGTTTGTGTAGAAAGGATAGTAACAGGTTTCACTGGGGTTGTTACACCTTTAGCTTGACCTGGCGAAAATGATGGATGAGGTTGGGTTGTCTGAGCAAGCGGCTTTTGCGGTGACAGCAGAGAAGCTCTATAGTCTTCTTCAACCTCGTCGGGATCCGTGGAAGAATAATTTGAACCATCATCAGTGGAAGCCTCGGACTCTTCAACACCATCGTGTTCATCTTCATTTTCGTATTCTTCTATAATTGCACTGGAGAAAGGTTGGTCTTCACTGTGAAGAGGTCGGGTCACCTCTGAAGGTTCGTCCACAACGTAAGGCGTGAAGTCGTAACCTCCAGAATAGGAAGTTTGGCCAACGGAGTCTTGCTGTTGTTTAGCAGCAGCAAGAAGGCGAAGTAACTCACTGCTTGAAAAATCCACCATAGAATTTGGAAGAAATCCCCCTTGAGGAGTAAACGAGAACCCTTCTGGTGTCTGTGAGGCACTCTCGGGTTGTGAGTTGGATGGCTCGAAGATTGACGTTGTTACTTGCTGCCAGAAGTTGTTTACATTTGCAGTCCCAGGTGAAGCTCCACCAAGGGGTGGGATGGAATCCAGTTTGCCAAACTGAAAAGAACCAGTGGGGTGTTGCCAGAATAGTTTCTGTTGAGTAACGTCTGGGGTTGCAGTTGACATACTAAGCGAAAATGGAGACTGAGGCTGATTTTGAGTGAACTGGTACAGGGCAGACGGAGTTGGTGTAACTTGATCACTGTTACATTTCTCGCATTTCAAAGGATCTGTCTGTGTACTGCTTGTTGAATGGTTTGACACATCAGGATCAAATATTGGAGAAGTTCCAGTGCCAAACGAACCAAATGACATGGTAGGAACATCCTGCTCTGGAGAGCCACCGCCAAACACAGACGGCTCAGCAGGTGCCGTACTTGCGGTTTGTCCCGTCAGCGAGAAGGAGAAAGGTGATGCCCCTGTGGAGCTTGAGGTAACAAACGTAACAGAAGGTTGGCTTGAATTATTGATGATA
Source organism: Pachyseris speciosa (assembly GCA_016490735.1). Lineage (NCBI taxonomy): Eukaryota > Metazoa > Cnidaria > Anthozoa > Scleractinia > Pachyseridae > Pachyseris > Pachyseris speciosa. Next base: position 2,214,430 of record JAEMWC010000004.1, read on the forward strand.
GCAGGGACCCCAAAGGCGGCCAAAACAAAAGGTTCAGATGTGCCAGGGTTTGATGCAGTGGATGCCTCGGTTGGTGCACTAAACAGTGTAGATGTGGTGCTACTAGTTGCAGAAATTGGACCTCCAAATGTAAATGGCGATGGTGATGACTTGTTTGTGGCACAGAAAGTAAATGGCGAGCTATTAAGGGTCCCTGAATCACTCATTTTGAAAGTAAATGGACTTTCTGAGGCGCTTGAAACTGCATCAGGTGCACTACTTGGGGTCGAATCCTTTGGCACGTGAAATCCACTATAGGGCGGAGCCTTGGTCCCAGTAACTTCAGTCCTCTCTGGTAGCTTTGCAGCTCCACAAGCTGCACACAAGGTCAGGTGTTCTTCATTGGAAATCAGACAAACAGAACAAGACCATGAACCAGGCTTCGGAGCAAACTTAGCCATAAGATCAGAGCTTTTCTCGCTTGTGTCTGCTGTATTCCCCCGTCTCTTGGTATCTTTCTTCAACATCTCTTGACATTCATCAAATGTTTTCTTGAATAGTAACACGTCATCTTGGGTTTTGAACTTCACTGCCAACTGCTCTGGCTTTGAAACTTCCTCTGAATAATCCGCAGGTGTACTCCAAATCAAAGAGTTGGTTGAGCCTTTCTTTTCCTCTAAATTCATGTCAGCTGTAATGAGGTGATTGGCACAAACCTTGTGGACAACTTCACGCCTCATCAGGATCCGACTGCGCCCTTTCTCAGAATTATACAGAATCTTCATGGTTCCAATACCACGATCCTTCCAAGCGGAAACATCCTTATCATAGCGATACAGTTTGGCTCTGCTGCTAAACATCACCTCCTCCTCTTCTTCTCCAGTTTGAACTTCAATTTGCTCAGGGAGGGGTATGAGGGGCTCAAAATGAATGTCTTCAGTGTATGAAGTGGTGGAGTCGTGCCTTGCCCTACCAGGGGATGTGGGCGACACTGCAGGCTCTGCAGGTTCTTCTGCTCGCCTCTCGGGGCTGTTACTACTGCTCAATCCAGCAAAGAAACTGGAATCAATTTTAAGTGGTCCTCTGGCACTGGGTTGTGCATGAGGCTTTGCACTTCTTCCAAGGGATGTCTGCTTGGATGTAAGCGGCGTGGATTCAAAAATGGGCTTACTTTGATCAGCTAAGCCTGGGCTTGGGCATGCCGCAGAGCTGAAGGAGGTTAAACCATAATGAGATGACTGCAACATGCTGATTTGGCTCTTCAGGGGGGAAAGAGAACGAATGACATTCATTAGTTAAACATAAACGAACGCATTTTAACAAAATTTTCGGTGGGGGGAGCAGGGTGGACGCAGGGTGGACGCAGGGGTAAGAGCGCTCGTCTTCCATCAACGTGTCCCGGGTTCGATTCCGGACTCGGCGTCATAAGTGGGCTGAGTTTGGTGGATCTCTATTCTACTTTTCTCCGGGTACTCTGGCTTCCCCTCTCCCCAAAAACCAATATTTGATTTGATTTGATTGATTCTACTTGATTTAGATTTGATTTGATTTAGTCTCCTCAGTTAGTGGAGCATCTGCGCTCGGGTAGAAAGACTTGAGACTTTAATGAAGTAATTATGATTATAATTATGATGATTACTATAATGATGATGATGATGATGATGATGATTAGTAATGGTAGTAGGACTAAGTGAAGTACAATTCAGGGAGTAATCGGGCGAGTGATTTCAAATTGGCCGAGCGCGTAACGCGAGGCTGATTTGAAATTACGAGCACGATTACCCCTGAATTGTACGACACGAAGTCCGATTACCAATTAATTGTGTCAATAATAAAATGCGAGAAACGCTAGAGGTCAACTTTCTAAACTGTAAAATTATTGTGCAAAATAACCAACGGAAATTGTTGCTAGTTTACAAAGCGCGAAGATTGGCAACTGACACGACATGGCAGCTACTGCTCAACATACCCAAATAAGGCAACTGTCCGATTTGGCCTGTCCGATTACAGGTGTTTGTAATCGGACAGCTCAAATCGGACAGTTTGGGCCTGAAGCAGCCAATTAAGACACAAATAAAGGCTGTTAAGAACCAATCACATTTGAGCATTTTGTTATTGACACAATTATTATTATTATTATTATTATTATTATTATTATTAGCGCTGTTGTTGTTGTTGTTGTCAAAGTACTCTTAATTTAATCTACATGAAACGAGAAATTCAATACTCCTAAGTTAAGTACATTTTTTCAGAATCCACAGTAATTCCTAACATTAAGTTTGTTATGCTGTACAAGATAGTTCTAATTCTTGGATCTGGGAATAAACTCTTTCAGTGAAACCATTTATATGAAAACCAATACTCTGTGTCGCTGTTCTCTATGCTACAAAAGCCTGTCGAGGAAGGCCCAGTTTGGCATTCAAATCTTTTGACAAATACTCTTTATCGTAAAATTGTATGCATCTACATCAATATCTACATCTATCAGAAAAGGGCGCGCCCCCAAGTAAGGCTTTATTCCAGAAGAGCTACAGGTCTTTGGTTTGATCTCGTGTCCGATCTTTCTACTTGTATACAAGGGGTGAATATCCATTTCATTCAATGCTGGACAGGAGATCAAACCAAAAGAAAAGAAGCCGCCTATCATTAACCAGCGACGCGTTATGTACTACTATAAGTGTGGTTTGTGCGATGCAAACTATGTCGGGTATACGTGCCGACACCTCTATCAGCGCGTTGAGGAACACAAAGGATTGTCTTCAATTGGGAATCACATTAAAGAGCAACATGGAACAGTCCCAAGTGACATTTATCGTCATTTTAAGATCTTGAGAAAGTGCCAAAGTAAATTCGACTGCCTGATCTACGAAATGCACTTTATAAAGGAGCTTAAGCCAACTTTGAACAAGCAGTCAAATTCAATCCGTGCAAAGTTATTTATACAGTTATTTTTATTATTTTAACACTTACATTTTAGCGCTTGTATTTACATATTTAATCGTTGGACATTCTCACACCCTAATTTGTACTTATATATGTATATTTTATTCGCTTTTACTTCAACTTGAAAATTATCTCAGGGAGATCGAAACGTCGTTTTTTATCGCTAGTTTTATACTAAAACACTTACCTTTAACATGTTAATTTCTTCACGCATGCTGGATATAGTCTCATCTCTGATGGACATAGCCTCATCTCTGATAGCCATCTGCTCTTGAAAATAGCCTTTATTCAGAGCAACCTCACTAAGTGTTGCAATAAAATCTTTTGTATTTGGATCTGGTGGCTGCAAGGCACACAATACAGCAAATGTGAAAATGACAAAAGAGGGGCTTACCCATTCAAACCACGGAAATACATTCAAGATGTGAGCTGTGAACAAAAATCAAAAAACAAAACAAGCTCAACGAATCATACTCCAAGCAAGGGGTGCCTATGGAGTGGTTCGTTGGATAGTTCCCTATCCCTCCCCCTCCCATGATATCCCCTGGGTTAGCCCACTTGGCCCTTAAGCCTTATTGGTCAAGTATCAGGTGACAATACACAGTTTTTTTTAAGGATAGTAAATTATTGATAAAAATAATTAAAACAATACCGAAATTCTTCTCACCTGCTCCACCCAGAAGTTATCATCAGATTCCTGCGCATCTGAAACATTGGTAGAGCTGTGGCTTTCCAGGTAGCTACGTCGGCGAATACCATCTTGCTGACCTGGAAACATGCAATAGAGCGTTTTCATTCACGTGACTACTGGCCATATTGATTTACTGAAGCAAAAGAAAGTACTTGCATAAAAATAGAGTACAATTCCCAGAGGTTTAGTTTGGGACACCAACATGGCCGCCGTGACATCATGTGAAAACACTCTATACTATATTATGAAAGGTGTTCGTCATCGTGGTTTCAAATGGAAGACACCTTTACCATCTTAGATCGTGACAAAGTTGACTCGTTCTTACAACACCTCAATAGTCAACAGCCGACGATCCGTTTCACAATGGAAACTGAGAATGACAACTCAATTCCCTTCCTTGATACGTTGATCATCAAGGATTCGAATGGATACCTCTCTACCAGTGTTTACAGAAAGCCTACACACACTGACCAGTACCTAGCGTATGATTCACACCACCCGCAATCTGTAAAACGCGGTATTGTCAAGTGCCTGTACGATCGATCTAAACACCTCATAACAAAACCATCAGTTATCTCTCATGAAAAGAAACACCTCTCATCGGTCCTTGTTTCCAACGGTTATCCGCTTTCGTTTGTAAAAAATCTTACGAAAACCAAGGGACGAACAACCACTAAAGAACCTGAACCCGGAATTAAATCTACTGTGGTTCTGCCATACGTCAAAGGAACATCGGAGGCTCTTCGCCGTTGCCTACAACAACAAGGCATACGGACTGTTTTCAGATCTTACACAACTCTTAGATCACACCTAGTGCGACCTAAGGACATTGTCGATCCATTAAAACAAGACGGAGTAGTCTACAAGATTCCCTGCGAATGTGGTAAGGTTTATATTGGAGAGACGGGAAGATCTATGCATGAACGGATTAAGGAACACGATAGAGACATACGGCTTGCTCGAACCCAATCCTCTGCCGTTTCAGAACATAGCAACGCGACCGGACATTATCCGCTCTGGGACGAAGTTAAATTTATTGACCGAGACCCACATTGGTACACCCGTAGGGTTAAAGAGGCTATTCACATAAGACTTCACCCTAACAACATTAACAGGGACAGTGGAATTGAAACTCCTGAAGCGAGCTGTCTGCAAGCAGTCGACACCATCGCCTGATGAAGACCAGCAGTATAGCGGTCGAAACGTCGCGATCCACATCTTTGTGACTCAATCGTGAGACAAAAGATTAACTCAGCTATCACTCTATACTAGTTACGAAGCTTTCTTATCCATGTAATTTGTATAGACTTCTTAGCAATGAGTGCCTGCATGTAAGGGGTTAATTTGTTATACAAATAATTACCATAAAAGCTCTACTACGCCCCTGGGGGGCTTATTTAATTTCAGGTCTCATTAACGGGGTGCTTATTAGAGAGGGTGCTTAATTCTTCTTAAAACAGTTTTAGTACAAAACTCAAACAATGACAGTGAATTTTTATTATGTAATAAAAGCAGCAAACAGTATTACGTGTTTCAGTGTATATTTGTTTAAAAACAAACCAATTGGGCCACATGAAGTTGATTTCACAAGAGGGAATAAAGGGGACTAATTACAAAATCTCATGCCCCAAAAGGGGGGAAAGGGGCTTATAAGGGAGGGGGGGGGGCTTATTACAAAAACTGACTTCCAAACAGGGGGGCTTATTAGAGAGGGGGGCTTAATAGGGCTTTTACGGTAAGTTAAGTTTGGTAACTTCTTGTAAGACATACATTCAATAATTAGTGTGATGAGTTTGAATACCTGGTACAGAGCTTGCTTGAGGGAATCCAGTTTGTATCAGTGTTTCAATGTCATGAAGTTCATCAATTACAGCCTTCCGTCCAACCTTGGTGGAAAGAGAATGGGTACAAGGAACATCAATTAGATCTCATATCTTCCATATTAAAGGGATCCTCCACTCTTACTACAGATTGACGCTAAATTGTTGGAAATACTAATTAGTAGATTCCAAATTTTGTTTTAAAACGTGGATATAACATTTAAGTGTACAATATTTGATATCATCATCACCTATTTTTCGCTTTTAAATTTCCTGGGCGCAGCCATTTTTGACTTTCAGGATGTGTAATGGTTGCAGCTATTGTAAGGAAGCAAATGAAGTAGAAAATCCTTTGTGTTAAAAAATAAGGCAACCACTATATGTCATGAAATCCAAAACTGGGGCACCCAGGAAATTTAAAAGCGAAAATAGTCGATGATGATATAGATTTTTTTAGTACACTTAAATGTTATATCCATGTTTTAAAACGAAATCTGGAATTTACTAATATTGTTTCCAACAATTTACCATAAATTTGATGTAAGAGTGGAGGTTCCCTTTAAGGACAGCATTTACTTGAATTTTGAATGATAGTAGTAAGCAGAAAATAAGCAAAGTTTGAGGTTTGACTTCACCCTGATAGAAATAAAGACAGCATTCTTTCTGACAATTTGATATACCGTAGCTTTTTCCATGACATCATAACTTTGAGTTAAAATGGAACAAATGTGAAAATAAAAATTTCCTTTTAAAACCCAAAGTAAAATCATTGTATGTGACAAGATTCAATCAACAATAAATAGTTTCACAATATTAATTTGTTTCACAGAAATGCTGTTATAAAATTGGTCTCCAAACAATGATTTCAAACAAAGTATCTCACATTCACCATCCTTACCTCCACAGTACAACCAAAAAGTACAAAACAAATATAATATCAAGTTATCAAAACAAAAGAGAATGCATACATCAGAGGGTTTAGTCATCTTCAAGTAAGCATGGAGAAGAGCCCTAGCTTCCTGAAGATTCTGGTAATACTCCTTTGTTGGGGTCGCACTCTCAGTATCTGTCTCCTCTGTTGCCGCACAAGCTTCAACATGGGCGAGGTACTTGTAAACCTAAATACAAATTAAAACTATGACTGTCATGTTAAGAGCTCTTTGAGCTGACTTTCATTTACAAGAAGTTGTTAGGACAATAATTATTTCACTATTTTGCAGAACAATCTCAGAAGGAACAAAACAGCACCTGTGCAAGGTTATACATCCCTGGGGGTGTTTTCACTTGTTCAAACATTTCCATAGCCTCAAAAAGTTTTCCTTCTTTCATCAATGCACCTCCCACTACAAGTCGCACAGACTGGAGATGCGATTTCACTTCATAGTCCTAACAATGCAATAACAGTTATCAAATTATATTAATATAACTGCTTTTTTTATAATTTAATCACATTGACAATTCAGGATAGGAAATGCTGTCAATGAGTCAAAGCACAGTTTTCAATAAGTTTTGAAATAGACGTTTGAGCTAACTAAAGTGTGGGGTGACCTGATAAATTTTGTTGATAATTTGAGTGAAAATACAGACAAGGTAGGCGGCAGTAAGAGGTAAATTCTGACAAAGTAGGCGGCGATTTTTGCCAGTTGCCGGCTTCTAATGAAACCCCTGCAAAGTAGGCCTATCGAATTGCCACAACAAGGAAATACACATGACGTTAAATTTACCATTATAATGACTGTTATAACATTTTTTTTGTTATTTCGCCAAATTCCCAATTTTACAAATAAACATTTCTCCCAAATATTCTTGTGGTGTTTATGCAATTTTTCAAGCTCTCAGGAGCCAGAAACATTCTGGCCACTGGCAACTAATTTCAACGATGCTCCCTAACAAAAGCATTTTCAATTTTTCCATTCCACCCCTTCCATTTACCTTAAGCTAACACAAGGGGTTTGGAATTCAACTCACCAGTAAGGCATCAAACATGTGAGGAAAAAGTGGCTTCTCACAGTGTGGAATGCACTCATCCCTAACAGAAAACCAGTAAATAATATTATTATCAATAATGAAGTGGAATAAACTGAAATTTTTCTTTGTTTTGATATAAATAATTTATGTTTTGTTTGATTCTTTGTTTGGTTAGGATGTTCACATAAAATAATAATAAAGACAGGCGCAGATCCAGGATTTTGAAATGGGGGTGAATTTTCTCCACCTCAATCAGAGAAATCAGAGAAATCAAATATTATTTCAATATTTGAGGGATAAGAAAAAAAAAAAGAAAGAAGGGGGGCTCAGAAAAAGGGGGGTGAAAATTCACCCATTTCACCTCCCCTGGATCTGCGCCTGAAAGATGTATGTGAAAATGTATGAATCCTGGTACACTGTAGCTGGGGAAGGAGGTGGGGATGAAGGGATCAATTTTAACAAGTCAACATCTTATTGGGCACAGAAAAGAGCACCATTTTTTTGAGTTAGGAAGGTTCTTCACCCAACTATGATAAAAAACCTTTAACAATAACATAACCAAGTGACATACTTCTCTAACTTTTCCAAAATGGATAGAGCCTTCCGCAGGTAATGCATACTCCATTTCTCCAAACTCTGGCAGTAGTCAAGAAAAGAAAAGTTTCAGTTG
>JAEMWC010000004.1:2230000-2257500 GCA_016490735.1 Pachyseris speciosa
TGTTTTTCAATGTTTGGAACATCTAGCCTCAACTCCTGGAATATGTCCTTCACCATGACACCAACTGAAACATTGACAATAAATCATACTGTATCATCTATGGAATTAAAGACCAAATACCAAGTGTGGAGCTATTGTAAGTTCAGGTTAATGGAATACACTGTAGCTCTAATGGGAAAAAATAATTATTGTTTAAAAGAATAAATTGAAAGAGCATCTCTTAAGGTGCAGTAAAATGGGCAACAAATTCGTGCAACATTGTTGCAGTATGAGTTGAAGAGAGATATTGCCTGTTTTACCACCCACATAAGCAACTTGTTGTGCAACAATTTTTTTGTTGCAGCTACATGTTTCAGAAAGTAGAACAGCCTTCTACTTTGTGCAACAAAATCGAGGAGTGTTGAACAAGTGGTAAAACGGGCAACATCACTCTAACTCATACCACCACAATGTTGCGTGGAAAGTTCCACGAACTTGTTGCCCGTATTACCGAACCTTTATGAGGTGCGAATCACGTCAAAGTTTCGTTATGATAAGTGACAACATCAACAGTTTAAGAATGCTGAACCACCTTTGCAAGAATGACTTTGATTTAGGGGAGCAGGGTTGGCACAGTGGTGAGAGCACTCGCCTTCCACCAATGGGTTATTCCAGAAAAAATACACCCCGCCCCCCCCCCCCCCAACAGATGGCAAGCATTTTTGACTCCCCCCCCCCCCCCCCCCCCCCTCTGACTGGATTTCCCAGACCGCTAGAACCCCCCTCCTGCCTGGATTTCCAAGCTCAAGGACCCCCCTCCCGCCCGGATTTCCATTTTTTTTTAAAGGCCCTAACTGGAAACAACAGGCAATAGGAAAGATGTAACAATTCCTCCAAAAGATCCCTGTTTATTATAATATTATTTTAAAAGCTCGTTGAATATTGCAAATTTTGCGGGTCAAATTTCAATATTTTTTAAATCAGATTATTCAAACAATCATGTTTAACGTTTGAGTAATTTCACACTCTCCTCTAAAACGCGATTTGCCTTTTTCTGTACCACATCAAATGTACAAGAAATTCGTAAGTCTTAAAGATTATGTTAATGTAAGAAAAATTACAGGGAAAAAAGTCCTTGAGGCGATTATAACTAAAAACTATAATTTCAGTTTTCAGTGACAAAATGGCCGCAATTGCCACTTGTTTACAAGATCGGGTTCCCATTGTTAACCAGTAAAACGAGTTCTTGGGTTGCCTGAATAACACAGAAAAGTACAACTGACTCCCAAACTTATCATCTTTTCTTTGCATTTTTGAGGATGTTGCAAAGCACAGGCGTGGGTGGCCTGGGTTCCGTAAAAATGTTCCAGGCATTGCGTGCTCAGTCAACAGTGTTTTTTTATCCGGTGGTAAAGCTGTTGTTATCCATTTATCGCGCTGGTTCTTCATGATATATTAACAGGACCTATGAAGGTAAACTTAAAGTACCGGTATATGAGGTAAGAACGCTATAAACTGAAAGACTACAAGATTTCCCATTGCAAAGTTCTTTTTTAAGTGGTTAAAATATATTGATCCAGGTTAAAATTAAAAGTGACCTCCGAGGAAGAATTTTCGGTTCAGATCCCCCCTCCCGCCCGGAATTCCCGAGCTATCAACCCCCCCTCCTGCGAGAATTTCCAGTTTGCCATCCATCGGGGGTGTGTGTATTTTTTCTGGAATAACCCAATGTGGCCCAGGTTCAATTCCCGGACTCGGTGTCGTAAGTGGGTTGAGTTTGTTGTTGGTTCTCTTCCCTGCTCCGAGAGGTTTTTCTCCGGGTTCTCCGGTTTTCCCCTCTCCACAAAAACCAACATTTCCAAATTCCAATTTCATCTGCTTGTAAAGTGCATTTGATCATATACACATGGAAAATGCACTATATAAGTTCTAATTAAAATTATTATTAGTAACCTTCGTAGCCAATGTTTGTGTTGGTCCTATATTCTCCCTCACCACCAACGTCTACTGAACCGAGGGGGACATTCCATTCCCATTGTGTCCAAGTATCCAATCAGGAGGGAGAATTGAACTGACACAAACAACAGCTGCAAAGGAGGCTACAGGAACTTAGCCACCCAAATTTAAAAGCCACGATGTGATTGGTCAGTTCCTGGAATGGAATGTTCGGCTCGGTTCAGCAGACATTGGTGGGGAGGGAGAATAGGACCGACACAAACAGCGGCTGCGAAGGAGGCTACTACAACCCTGAACAGGTTGAATTTAGGAGACAGTGTGTCTACATTGTGGACGCACCAACTGGTTACATTGCTAAGTTTTCAGTTTGAACTCATCAAGTATCTTCAGTGAAGAATAATTAAAACACCATTGAAACACTCTTGCCCCCATTTATTAATTTGTACATGGTGTACCAGATATCACGCAGAAGTGGAATTAAAGAACTCTTATTACACACACCTCCTGGCCTCATCTCTTTGTTATACTGAAACCAGTGCAGTCCAACCCATATTATGTTCTGCAAGCTGCGAGGATTCTCACTCAATGCCACTAAAATGGAAGAACAGAATAATGTACAGTGCAATACAGTGTACAAACCATAACACCATACATAAATGTCAAACATCTTGTTTTTTTGGCAAATACTCTTCAATTTTATGATTATCATACCATCCAGAGACACTCCTAAAAACTTTCTGAGGACAATACAAAAGAAGTGCTGTATACCTCTGAAGAATTCATTATAGATTAAGGCAAGAACTTCATTTCAGCCTGACAAAAATGCCATGCAAAATTGGTGCTGTTGAGAGAAACTCTAAGGAAGGAACTCAAATTTCAGAACTTAGAGGCCAACTCATGTGCTGGCAAAAAAATTGGGTGTTTTAGCTCAAAACCAAACACAAAAGTTAATGTTTTGGGGGATCCTACAGGCTTTAATATATATTTTCCACTGAAATACTAGTAACTTAAATACAAGTACAGTAGTTCAATTCAAAGAGCAATAATTATCTAACTTTATTTATGTTACAAAACTCACCCTCATCCCAGCTCACTAACTGTTCAACAGCTAGAATTGTCAATTCCGTAGCAGAGAACTCAGCATCACAACCAAGAAACGACTAGAAAGTATTGTTTGAGAGGTAGGATTATTAGCATGAAAACAAAATTTTAAAGGAGGATTAAAAACAAGAGCAAGAACTCTGATACAGATTCTTTAAGACTAAACCATCACTCAGCATTTATAATTGAGGTGATGAAAATTTTACTTTGTGAGAATTTGGTTGAAATACAGTGTATTATAATGGCCTGGCACTTCTTTTGTTTCTTTTTTGACTCAGTAAACATTTTGACAACATACAAGTTGAAAATGAGATGACAACAAAAACAAACAACAACATCCATTTACAAGCAACAAAGTATTTACAATTTCTTGTTAGCCTAATCAAGGAGGTTGGAAAGTAACACAAATACAAAGTAAAGAAAAGTTTAGTACATATTTTACAAATGTACATACAATATCAACTGATGCAAGATTGAGATAAGTGCCTGATCCACATCTTTACCTTTGTCAAATCTTTTTCACCCCTGTAAACTGTGTGAAGAATCTCTTGATGGCCTTCTCGTGAGCAACAGTCTGCATGACAAGTGTTCATCCACATAGCACTGTGCCTGTCTCTTGTAGCCATGAGGAAATGGCCTGTCAATCAAATGGTACATGTACATCATGTTACACATTGTTGCAGAAACCAGCCTCAAAAAAAGAAGAAGAGCTTTAGATTGGCCTCTCTGTGCTGAATAAAAATCTGATTCATGTACCAGGTACACTAAATAAATAATAAACTTGTTACTTATATAGGGCAAAAATTCATTAAAAATATATGATCAATGCGCTTTACAATTATTACAATCGATAAAATATCATTAAAAATTAAATTAACTATGCTTAAAATGTAAAACTATATCTTAAGTGCTAATTATATTATAATTACAGAACTAAAAATAACCTCACACAGAGGACATATTGGCTTTTTTAATTTTAATTTTCCTCTCTACTTGATCTGTGGAAAATCGGTAGCAAAAGAAAACCTGACTCTACCAAAGAGAATAATCCTAAGAATAGGCCATTTCTGAATTACCTTTGGCCTCTTTTTCAAAACGAGTCCTAGTACTCATCTTTTCATATGAAAATTAGTTTCCATTCATATGAAATGAGTTTAATTTGCATGTGAATGGAAATTAATTTTCATATGAAAAGATGAGCACTAAGACTCGCTTTCAAAAAGAGGCCAAAGGTAATCTGGAAATGGCCTATTAAAAAGTAAAAGAGTGGAAAGAGGGTCGAGCTTGCAACTTTTTGTTTGATTTTCTTCTCTTGCCATTCATGTGTTTTCAAGGTGTGTGTGTGTACCGTCTTATGTGATTTTGTTGTGTGTCTAAATTGTGATGTCCTGCACTTCCAAAACTACTTTCAATGAACTAGTTGCTAGCTCAAAAACCTCACAGTTATCTAGCTGCTAGGCATTTCCTTACACATAATATATATTTAGTATGAAATAATATTGTATACTGTATTTGAAAGTTTCTAAATATATCAGTATAAGTAGAAAACAATAATTTTAAATTGAGTTAAATGGAAATGTGAATAATGTTGTTGTTGTTACTTTTGGACAACAAATGGAAAAGTGGAATGAAAAAAATGAAGTTGTTTTGCCCTGGTTTGTTTAAGATACAGTACATTAACCACAATCTAAAAACGAAGCAAAATAAATATCAAACTAATTAAGGGGATTAGTTTCTAAAGAAACTGTGGTGCTGCGTCGGTGGGGGAGTGAAACACGAAAATTTGGTTTATCAATGGAGTTGATAATGTAAATTGACCACCGTACAGGGATTCGATTAGCTGACGTTTCGAGCGTTAGCCCTTCGTCGGAGCGAATCGAGGAATTGTGGGTTGTGTATGGTTTACATACAGAAAATGGAGCTGTGCTATTGGTGGTAACATGGTAACGTGAAAAACAGGAATAAATAAATTGAATGAAAAGCGCTCGTTGATACCGTGGGGATTAAGAGTGCCAATTTGAAAGATCAAAGGGCTAACGCTCGAAACGTCAGCTAATCAAATCCCCGTGTTGTGGTCAATTTACATTATCAACTCCATTGATAAACCAAATTTTCGTGTAAATATCAAATTAGTTTGGTAAATTTCAAACCAAAAAAACTTTTATTAAATGACAAAATGCCAATTGAAAAAATATCTTTAAATTATAATTTGATGAATACTCTTCAGGTAGTTTAACTTGTATGATGAACTTGATTCAAATAATTTCAATCCTTTTACATATAAATCAAAATATTAAACAGCCATCAAAAACTGTTTCGTTGACTATGAATTTTTCTCCCTCTCATTTAATTTTTTCAGTTTACATACAGATTGCATACTGGAAAAAATATCTTAATTGTTATGACTATTATTAATTTATTAATTAATTATCCATTAATTATTAATTAATTCCAAGACAGAGCTTCTAACACGAAGTTGCACTTACCAACTTGACTTAGCCTTGAGCAAGCCATAACATACCACTTCAGTGGATCTTTGTTTTTAGGGGCTCTGGCCACCCATGGGGTTTTAGTTTCTGGCTCAGATATACTGACACTTGTGAGATAACATGCACACGCAAGCTTTAAACCTCTGGGCCATGTTACAAATTTCTGTTGTGGTAGAGAAAGCATCATTTAAGACACAGTACATGAATTACTTGTTTCTCAGTCATCTTAAACCAATCAAAGAAATCAATCAAGCCTCAGGAGGATTCTAAGGCCATTAATCACCAGTGCCCCTATTTCCAACACATCTGTCAAATAAAGACCATAAAGTACTTAAGTAGTAGATGTCTAAGCATAAAACTGAAAATTGTTAACAGAGGTTTGATTTACAAGTAACAATTACATTTAAATCAAACCACTGATAGTTAATAATAAAATTATTACTTTTATTAACATCTCTAAATTTTTGTTCAGATGATTAAAAGCTTAGACTTTCAAATACTTAAGCCAGAGAATGTTTCAGTAGCTATAATTACGGCTTACCTCTTTGGCGAGCCAAATCAGTAATGTCCCACAATACATATAAAGCTGTGCTTTCATTTCAGTTAGTATCACCTCCCACTCTGTTGGTCCACCAGATATGGAGCGTCTTGGTGACTGGCGGATTTTATGCTGATGTGCCTTATAAAGACTGTGATCCAGCCTGTAAAATAATGAAAGGTGCTTTTTATATATTAGACAGGGCAAGTGATAATGTACAAGCCAGTTAACCAATTGATAACAATCTTTCTATGCATCTCTTGGAGAGAAAGAGTGAAGATTCAAATTCTATAGTATTTATTACGGTGGTCGAAGAGGGTATGGTGGAGTGTCAGGCAAAAATTACAAATCAATCAGTCTTTTTTGTAAATTGGTGAAACCACTAACACCAAAAAAGTGTGTGTGTGACCATATTGAACCACTAGTATGGGTATGAAACTAAGATGAATGCATTTAGTTTCGTCACCTGAGTTAATTAGGAATTCTTTGGCCACTATAATGAGATTCAAGATCTAATGCTCTGCGCATTAGTTCTTTGCCAAGATATCACATCAATGCACCCCTTTGATAAAACTAACCAGACAACTAATCAATGACATTAATGAGATCAAAGAGTAATCAATAGGTAATCGATGGGTAATGGCAATGACCGATCAGGTGATTACTCATTGATTACCCATTGATTACTCAATGATGTCAATTTGATCATTGATTTCTTACATCCAGAATGTTTTCTCTCTTTCACCAAAGCAGCACTACATTTTCTTTTGAAAACTAACTAAAGCCAATTATGGTACAAAGATTTTGTTTCAGCTTAAATTGAATCTAACCTGTAAAGTGCATTGATGACATCACGAGTGCTGCTTTCACGCAGTTGAAGCTCTACAAACTGACAAAGCACAATCAGAAGGAAGGAATGCACATCCAAAATGGCGTTACCACTTCCAATGACTTCACCTTTGATGGCTAAGGAAAATGAATGCAGCACTTGTTATTAATGAAAACAACACTCTCATGAGAGATCACAAAACCAAGACATTGTCTGGCTGTGTTCATTTGTTGACAAAACAGCATGCACAACATACCTAGAACTACTTAGTACATCCAAGTACATGTATCTGAAAAGGTTTACACAATGTGGCTGAATGTTACACTTTCCAATCACTTCCATACTACTGCAGAAGCCTCCTTATTAAATATCACAGATCTTATCAGAAGAGTGACAAATACTTACATTTTTCAAGAGATGCAAGGTATTTCTACAAGAGAAATATAAAACTGATGTTACTATGCTGCTGTCATTAATAGGGGTACTGTCACATTATTTGGATCTGAACCAAAATGTGTTTGAGAACATTTATAAGATGTTGCCTGAGTTTTCCTACAAAGTACTTAATAATATTCATTGAAACTATTTGCGATTATCTATGGCCACGGATGGTGAGGATGAAATGGATTGCAACTGGAAAAAAGTTGGGTTAACTTTTTTAAACAAGATGGCTTGCTCACCTCAAACATCTCCACGCAGCAAGTGACCCACTCCAAACTATCCTTAAAAGCTTTTGTCTTCCACACAGCTGCACAATGAGAAAATGCTTCCTCAAGACGTCCTAAACAAAAAAATAAAATAATTATTTCATTTAGTAAAGTTTACAATAGTTTGAGACTCTTACCCCCTTCAAAAGTGAGACAGTTTATTTAGAACTGCATGTGTTTAGCTTACAGGAGATCATTGCCTTACCTCTTACAGCATAAAGTCTAACCAGCCTAACATGTAGGTTAACATCTCTTGGCCGTTTTCCCTAAAAAAGAAACAAAAATAAGTAAATAAAACTAGAATGAAAACCTCCGAAGAAATTTTCATTCACAAGCATCCATGTAAGTCAAGTGGCTGCCTCCTTTTTTTTTAATAACAAGCTTCAAGTTTCATAGGGTTAAATGTAATTTAACTAAGTTAACGACTTGGAGCAAGTTTGCTCCTTGGTGGCGTGGCGTAGCGTGGCGTTAGCGTTATTGGCGTATAGTTTGAGCACGAGTGGCACATTAGCATTTGGGCGTTTGTTGTTACATTACTGTTTGGGCCTGGTTCAGGTCTGCGGGCAGTTGCGTGGCCAGCGGTATCCTCTTGCAATTTAGGCGTGCTCCTTTTCATGTGCTCAGAATTTCACTCTACTCAGCGTTGTTCGTGGCGTAGTTGGTTTATCGCGTTTTGTTGGGCCTTTCTTCGCTAAATGTGTTTCCTTAGCGGCCAGCCTTCGTTTTATTCTCTACAAGTGTGGTTTGGCTTTTAGTCTTTGCTTTTTTGGGGAGTTTGGACGCGTTTTTTCTTTTGTTTTTTCACTCGCATCGTAGTGGCGTGTACTGTTCATTGATCGGCTCGCATGGCTCGTCCGCGCTCAACTTACAACAGTTTGTCGGCGGGCTTAACTCCTTCTACATACACTTCTTCACCTTCTTCATCTGCTACTAGCGTGGTAGTTTCGGCGGCTTCGACGGGAACGTCCTCATCGTTCTCCAATGACATCGTGTCCGCTATCGCCCAAGCGTTCAATAACTCCCTGCCGACCATCATCGCGGCGATCCGGGACAATACAGCCCCTGTATCGAGCACTTCTTCAGCTGTTACGTCCACCGTTTATACCACTCCTGCTATGGTCATGGTGGGCTCGTTGGCTGCTTCATCAGGTACGTTGACGTAGCCGGCATTTGTATCTACTTTCCCGTCCGTGTCAGCCACCACCGGCTCTAACTTGGCTCGGCCCGTGCTGTCTTTTTCATCACCGTTGACGGCCACTCAGGTTGCCAACTCGTCTTCCATTTTGGGCAGTTCGCTTTTCCCACCTTCAGCGGACAAGGCATTTGTTGTTGGTCCAGGACACGCTCCTATTCCCACCAAACTTGTTGCAAAGATTACGAGTGGTCAGTTCGTGGAATTAGCGGACCTATTGTCAGCAAATCTGCAGTCTGCAGAGCACGAGCCGCAAACATTTTTGGATGGCAAGTTGGTGGTCTCTAAAAAGCGTCGGGTGGTCGAAATTCAGGACATATTGACCTGGACCGAGGCCTTTACTATTTTCCAGATGGTGATGTGTGCGACCCATCCCCATCATTGGCCAGACCTCACTAAATATAAATTGCTCATCATCCAAACAGCTCGGCAATCACCCAGTGGAGCGTGGCTGGAGTACGATCTTGCTTTTCGCAAGGATGCAGCAGCAACTGGGGCATCTGACTGGTCGAAGATGAATTTGGATTTGTATAACTTTCACTTGCGGTCGCCAGCACCCCTCGCCAACCCCCAGTCTTCGACTTCCCCTCTGGTTACTGTGTCAGCGAGCCGGGGCTACATCTCCCAACCTCCTTACTGCATCTCATGGAACAACGGGCAATGCCGCTGGCCTTTTGGGGAATGCCGCTACCGCCACGTCTGCAGTTCATGTAACAGTGACCACCCCAGGGTTAACTGCCCCTTTCGCCCCCCAGGGGTCAGTCGCTCACGTTCCCCTTCCCCTCCCAAGGGGGGGGGGGGGCGGTACTGAGATGATTACAAGTCCTCCTGCCTCTTGTGTACATAGTGTAAATGATCTTGTTCCTGTTGACCCGGACCAGTACCGTGGATTGTGTGGCTCAGTGGCTGCGTTTTCTTCGGATTCAACTGGTTTACCCGGAAGTTCTGTTCCTGTTCGCTCGTTTTCTCCATTAGTTCCAGTGCAGTTAGTCTCCCCATTGCAGTTATCCCAATTTCAGGCAGAGTTGTGTGACTATCCAGATCAGACAGCAGCAGCCTATGTTCTTACCGGTCTCCAGGAGGGCTTCCACATTGGCTTTGAGACCTCATCGGTCACCCTGCGGTCAGCCTCTTCAAACATGCGATCTGCCCTGGTCCACCCTTCCGTCATAGATGCTTATCTTGAGACAGAGGTTTCACATGGAAGAGTTGCGGGCCCATTTACTTCTCCTCCTTTTCCTGACCTCCACATCAGCCGTTTTGGAGTCATCCCAAAAAGCAACCAGCCGGGTAAATGGCGTCTCATCCTGGATCTTTCTTCGCCTGAGGGCCACAGTGTAAATGACGGCATTCCAAAGCCCCCCTTCTCAGTTCATTATGTCACAGTTGACTCCTTTATAGAGGGCATTATGGCGCGGGGCCGAGGAACTCTTATGGCCAAGTTCGATGTGGCGAGCGCCTATCGCAATGTGGCTGTCCATCCTTAGGATCGTCCGCTCTTGGGTATGGTTTGGCGTGGCAAATACTATGTTGATATGGCTCTCCCATTTGGTTTGCGTTCAGCACCCTACATCTTCACCGCTATTGCAGACCTGGTTCAGTGGATGCTGACTCACAACTATGGCATTGACTTCCTTCGCCATTACTTGGATGATTTTCTGACCTTAGGTCCTCCAGCTTCCCCAGTCTGGTACAACAACTTGCAGGCGTGTATTCAGTTGTGCTCTAAGATAGGCCTTACCCTTCACCCTGAGAAGCTGGAGGGCCCCTCGACTTGCCTGTCCATCCTTGGTATTGAACTTGACTCCACCACAATGCAGGCCCAGCTCCCAACAGAGAAAAGAGAGAGGATCATTGCCCTGCTGGATGCGTGGTCGGGTAAGCGGTTCTGTAGGCGGAGGGAGCTGGAGTCCCTTATTGGCCACCTCCACCATGCTTGTAAGATAGCCCCTCAGGGAAGGACATTTCTTCGACGCATAATCAACTTACTGTGTACTTTCAGACGCGATGACCATCCCATTAGACTGAACCAGGACTTTCTTCGGGACTTAACTTGGTGGCAGGAACTGTTCCGAAGCTGGGAGGGTCTTAGTTTTTTCCTTATGCCTACGTGGGCCCCCCTTCCAGATTTCCAGGTGTCATCAGATGCGGCAGGCTCTCTGGGCTATGGAGCTATCTTTAACAATCAGTGGTTCTTTGGCGCGTGGTCAGTGTCTCAGCAACCCCTATCAATCGCATACAAGGAACTGTTCCCTATTGTTGTGGCGGTGTATTTGTGGGGTCCTGTGTGGGTGTCACGGCGGGTCGAGTTTTTATGTGACAACGAGTCTGTGGTGACTGTTCTGTCTTCTGGTACCTCCAGAGACCCTGACTTAATGGTTTTGTTGCGTTACTTAGCATTGTTGGCAGTGCGCCATTCATTTTCCTTTACTGCTTCTTCAGTTCGGGGTAAATCTAACCCAGTTGCGGATGCTCTTTCTCGTTTCCAGTTTCAGCGATTCAGGCACCTGGCCCCGCTAGCCGAGCAGTCTCCGATGCCAGTCCCCCCTGTTCTGTTGATGGCGTTGCAAGTCATGTGACAGAGAGATGCCAATTTTTTCTTTATCAGGGCCTAGCCCCATCTACACGGCGGGTATACTTATCAGCCCAGCGCCGCTACTTCGATTTCTGCTGTCAGGATGGCCTTCTGAGCCCAGATGGTGCTCCTTTACCAGCTGACGAACGGTTGTTCATGCGTTTTGCGTCCTTTTTGGCTGACAGCCTCCACCACTCGTCCATCAAAGTGTATCTCAGTGCAGTGTGGTCACTTCACATCGACAATGGCTTACCTGATCCCCTGATTAACTGTCTGCAGCTACAGCGGCTACTACGGGGCATAAAGCGTGTGCAGGGTTCATCTACCTCAAAGCGCCTTCCCATCACTATTGACCTCTTAAAGGTCATCCAGCGATCCTTGGACCTGAATTCCAGGGACCATGTCATGCTCTGGGCAGCGTGTTGCCTCGGTTTCTTCGGTTTCCTCAGAGCTGGTGAGTTCACTACAAATTCTTCGTTTGACCCCAATATCCATTTGACAGTTAGGGACGTGCAAGCGGATTCTTTGGTGGACCCTACATGCTTTAAAGTTCATATCAAGTGCTCCAAGACAGACCCCTTTCGTGTTGGCTGTGACATTTATGTGGGTCAGGGCAACAGCCTTATCTGCCCAGTGGTGGCCCTTGGTAATTTTTTGGCACTGCGTGGCCCCTCTCCAGGACCCCTGTTTTGCTATACGGATGGCCGTCCTTTAACTAGGCAGCAGTTATCATCCTTGGTGCAGGCTATTTTACACTCTGCTGGTTATTCAGGCTCTTACTCGGGCCACAGCTTCCGGATTGGTGCGGCTACCACAGCTGCTTCACGGGGAGTCCCTGATCACCTTACCAAAACTTTAGGTCGATGGTCTAGCGATGCCTATCAACTCTATATCCGCACACCAGTTGGCTCTCTCACCCAGGTCTCCAGTCAGTTGGCATAGCAGGTGGGGCTTGTGCGTCTCTTCACTCAGGGTTGGGTGCCTCAGGTCTGGTCCCTTGGGGGCTGTGTCTCTGTGGCCACGAGCCCCCCATTGCTCCGGGCTGTCCCAACCCGGAGGTCCTTCAGCATGGCGGGCGGGGCTCGTGGCTGGGTTGTGGGTAGGGCAGGCTTATGGGGTGTTCTACCTACCTGGGTTTGGGTTGGCGGTACCAGCCCCTGGCTCCTGGGCACCCAACCTCCATTTGCGACAGAGGCGTTAAATAGGGTTAAATGTAATTTAACTAAGTTAACGACTTGGAGCAAGTTTGCTCCTTGGTGGCGTGGCGTAGTGTGGCGTTAGCGTTATTGGCGTATCGTTTGAGCATGAGTGGCACATTAGCATTTGGGCGTTTGTTGTTACATTACTGTTTGGGCCTGGTTCAGGTCTGAGGGCAGTTGCGTGGCCAGCGGTATCCTCTTGCAATTTAGGCGTGCTCCTTTGCACGTGCTCAGAATTTCACTCTACTCAGCGTTGTTCGTGGCGTAGTTGGTTTATCGCATTTTGTTGGGCCTTTCTTCCCCTCCCTTCCCTCCCAGTAGTGTTAGTTTCTTATTGTTTGGGGGTTGGTTAGGGTTGGGTTATTTCTGTTTTATTTAATACTTATTATTTTTCCACTGAGCTTCTAGTCTCAGTGTGACGGGTGTTAGGGTTGGGGCTGGGTTGTGGGCGGGGCTCGTGGCTGGGTTGTGGGTAGGGCAGGCTTATGGGGTGTTCTACCTACCTGGGTTTGGGTTGGCGTTACCAGCCCCTGGCTCCTGGGCACCCAACCTCCATTTGCGACAGAGGCGTTAAAAGTTTATTTAATTTATTTAGGAAATAATATTACAGAAATATGCACTGCCTGCAGTTAGCAAAGGCTAGTTGGGGCGAGCAGTGTTAAATACGTATATTATAAAATAAATATTAGATCTACAGAGCAAGAGATTCAAAATTCTAGACAAATTACAAATACATCAATACATTTAAGATATGGCAAGAGAACAGAACAAGCTGAGGTTGTATAGCCTTGCTAATAAATTACACAAATCAATATAATTATATTTTGCAAGTCTGTGGAGGAGGAGATCATGAATTTTACTTTTAAAAATTGTGTATTGATAGCCAGCGCACTTCACAAGACAAGCTATTCCAGATTCTAACACCATTTCTTGAAAAAGCCTTTTTTTGTATAATTATTTAATCTTGAACTTTTGACAAAATAGTCACCTCTTGAAGATGATCTTGTCTCATAGGAATGAACATTAGCTTGGTAAGTAAATAAGTTAGATATGTTAGGAGGTGACAAGTTATTGGATATGTCATGTATCAAGACGGCAACTGATTTAAAGTAAAGCATTTCCAGAGGAAGAAAACAAGAAGAAACAAAAAACGGGATTGCATGAGATCTGTCGTCACCAAAATACATTAGGCAAAGGGCTCGTTTTTGAAGGATTAGAATCTTATCTCTATAAATTTTTGCAGCTTGACCCCACGTGACTAGACCATACAACAGATAGGGTTGGATAAGTGACCTGTAAATGTGGGTTTTTTTTTAGTACTATGGGGTACAATGTGTCTTAACCTAGAGATAACGCCAATTGATTTACTTATTTTGGATGCAATATGTGCAATGTGGTGACCCCATGAAAGAGTTTCATCAATAAGCACACCTAAGTATTTAATAAATTCCTTATGTTCTAAAGAAAAATAACTGTTAGTATGATGGTCAAACATTCTCAAATTTCAAAGTCAGGAATGATCCTCGCGGTTGTGAACGCAATTTATGTAATTGCGAAAAGAAGCCTGAAGAAAATTCAGGACTTCAACAGGGTTTGAACCCATGACCTCGCAATTACCAGTGCGATGCTCTAACCAACTGAGCTATGAAGCCACTGACGTTGGGAGCAGGTCAATTGTGGGTACATATGTTCCCGTGAAAGAAATGAGTGTGAATGATATATGACACAACAACATTCCTGACTTTGATTCCATTTCCGTAGTTCATGTATGATTTCTTTCATACATGTATATCATTCACATTCTCAAATTTATTGGTGATTCAGCTTTTTCTGTCTAGGCCAAAAAATAACAAAGTTTGATTTTTTTATATTCAGAGATAACTTGTTAGCGATTAACCAATCATAGATGTTACAGAGTTCAGCATTAACTATGGTTTCAAGTAACTTAAGATTTTAGACTCTGCCTACTTAACATGTATACCTCACAAATTAATATGATTTGGTAAGCTCTATGTAATTTGGCTTCCTAGCCTTGTTAACTTTCTAGTTATTTTAGGAAGCCAACACCCTTTTAGTTTTAATTTTTATTTCATGTAAATTTAATTTTTCTCAAGTATAAGGGTCAATAAAGTTAATAATAATAATAATCATAATAATAATAATAATCATAATAATAACTTTATTTATCCACGGCATCCTTATCACTAAAAAGTGGTCTTCTAAAGAGCCCTGCATTAAACCTAGTACTTAAAAGCTAAGACTTAAAAATTACAGACATTGTTAAAAAATCCTATAACAAGTGCTAAACTAAGTTAAGAAATTACTAATGCACAATAGCGGAATAAAAACTATTTAAAGTAGTGACCTGCTTAGCCTCCGCTGACAGACTGTTCCACGTTACTGTGCCCCTATAATGAAAACTCTTCTTGAGGGCCTCAGTTGTTGTTTTTGTTGTTGGTGTTGTTGTTGTAAGGCCTCACATTAATTTGTGAGGTATCCTTGTCACTCCAGACATCCCACAAACTTTACATTTTCACTACTTGTTTTATTGATATGTGAGTACTTGAGCCTAAGCATAAGCTATGCCATGCTGGTGAAGCCTAACAAGGCCAAAACAGCTGTCCATGGCTGCTAATCCTTGGGCTCAATCTTTGATTTGGTAGATTTAAGGGGTAATGCCCACTACCATGTGGCCTTAGTGCTTTTAGTGCCCTTAAAATGGCTTCAGCTTACCAGATCACATTATTTAGTGAGGTATCCCTGTCACTCCAGCCACATCCCACAAACTTAACATTTTCACTATTTTACATGTAGTTAGCTTCAATTTCTCTTTTCTTCTTTCATCACAGCACTTCAGCTCCAGACAGTACCTTAACCATAACACCAACCATGCTTGCAACAAACATATAGCTTATGACCAAATAAATGGTAAACAAACGTACATGCAATCAAGTTTGGTCAAGAGACATAAAAGGAGAACATAATAATACTCACAACTTCTTCAGATATCAGATCTTCTAGAGCTTCATAATCAACCACTTCGGCTGACTCTAGAAGATGAAGCTGCAAAAAAATGAGTTGAGTCCAATGTTAATTTGTTGTCACTGTCACTGCCATTACCAAATGCTGTCACCATCACTGTAAGTCACTGTCACTGCCACTGTAACTGTTAGCCACTGTCATTGTGACTATCACTGTCAGTCACTATCACTGTCACTGTCACTGTTAATCACTGTCACTGCCACTGTCACTGTCAGTCACTGTCACTGTTACTGTTAGTCACTGTCACTGCCACTGTCACTGTAAGTCACTGTCACTGTCATTGTTAGTCACTGTCACTGTTAGTCACTGTCACTGCCACTGTCACTGTAAGTCACTGTCACTGCCACTGTCACTGTAAGTCACTGTCACTGTTAGTCACTGTCACTGCCACTGTCATTGTTAGTCACTGTTAGTCACTGTCACTGTCACTGTTAGTCACTGTCACTGCCACTGTCACTGTAAGTCACTGTCACTGTCACTGTTAGTCACTGTCACTGCCACTGTCACTGTAAGTCACTGTCACTGTCACTGTTAGTCAGTCACTGTCACTGTCAGTCACTGTATCCGTCACTGTCACTGCCACTGTTAGTCACTGTCACTGCCACTGTTAGTCACTGTCACTGCCACGGCCAGTCACTGTCAGTCACTGTCACTGCCACTGTTAGTCACTGTCACTGTCAGTCACTGTCACTGTTAGTCACTGTCACTGTAACTGTTAGTCACTGTCACTTTTACTGCCACTGTCACTATTAGTCACTGTCAATGTTAGTCACTGTCACTATCAGTCACTGTCACTGTTACTCACCGTGACTGTCACTGTCATTGCCACTGTTAGTCACTGTCACTGCCACTGTTAGTCACTGTCACTGCCACTGTCATTGTTAGTCACTGTCATTGTCACTTTCAGTCACTGTCACTGTCACTGTAAGTCACTGTCACTGTCACTGTTACTCGCTGTCACTGTCACTTTCAGTCACTGTTAGTTGCTGTCACTGTGACTATCACTGTCAGTCCTGTCACTGCCACTGTTAGCCACTATCATTGTTAGTCACTGTCATTGCCACTGCCACTGTTAGTCACTGTCAATGTCACTGTTAGTCACTGTCACTGTAACTGTTAGTCACTGTCACTGCCACTGTTAGTCACTGTCACTGTCACTTTAACCGTTAGTCACTGTCACTGTCAGTCACTGTCACTGCCACTGTCATTGTTAGTCACTGTCACTGTTAGTCACTGTCACTGTTACTTGCTGTCACTGTCACTTTCAATCACTGTCACTGTTAGTTGCTGTCACTGTGACTATCACTGTCAGTCCTGTCACTGCCACTGTTAGTCACTATCATTGTTAGTCACTGTCACTGTTAGTCACTGTCACTGTCAGTCACTGTCACTGTCAGTCACTGTCACTGTTAGTCAATGTCACTGTTTGTCACTGTCACTCTCACTGTCACTGTCACTGCCACTTTCATAGCCTATTCCAGGCGTTCAGATAGTAAACAGAGCGTGATAGTACCGGCAGAGAGAGGCGAAAATAAAGCGGCGAAAAAAGGAGGGCAGCTTGGGACGGGAGGCGGGAAGGAACGCCTGTAAAGCTTTCTTTAAAAAGGTCTTTCCGCCTACTTGACCACCTGATTGACACCCCAAGACCACAAACCACCCCAGCGTGAAAGGTCAGATGTCAATTCTCAACGTATGCACTCCCAAGAAAAAGATATTCAGATCTGGCAAGCTGCAAATAGCTGCGGAAAGGCCTTCTTTCAGCAGTGTGGTAGCTTTTCTTGTCACAGGTTATTCCAAGGCCGATTTTGGACGTAAACACTGCACGAATGCTCATTCAAGCCATGAGACAAATAAACCGACCAACAATAGATATATCAAATGAGGTCACACTCAGGATACGGTTGGATGATTACAATATTCAAATTAAATTTGAAAGTTTGATACAAATAAATATATAATTATGTCTAATGCAGTCAGTTCACAATTAATCAAAATCATTCTTGGATGATAGGCAACACTCACTGAGTATTTTGAAGAGTGAAGTGTTGAGGAAACAAAGTTATCCGCGTGTCTCCTTCCTGTAGTTGTTTTCTCCTTTCCTTTGAGAAACCGCTCTCAGGGATTTCCGCACAAGATTTCACAACTTCAACTCTTCGCTGGGAGGATCACGAAAACGTCTTTCCCAGCAAGAAGACTCTGCAAGCAATCTACCTGCTCTTCGCAAAGCAAAACAATGTATGGAAAGTTCTTCAGCATGTTGTTTACTACCACTTGGAACTTTGAGTGAGATGTTTTACCTGATCCACCATGATCGCGCTTTGTGTTGACAGCAACTGTCAAAATTGAGCAATCAGAGAGTATACCAGATTCTGGTATACTGGAAAGTCCTTTTTAAAGAAAGTTTTACAGGTGTTCCTTCCCACCTCCTATCCCAAAACCCCCTCCATTTTTCGGCGCTTTATTTTTGCCTCTCTCTGCCAGCACTATCGCACTCTGTTTACTATCTAAATGCCTGGAACAGGCTATCACTTCCACTGCCACTACCCCTGTCGCTGTCGCTGCCATTACCACTGTCACTGCCCATGTCACTGCTGCTGCCCCTGTCATTGTCAATGTCACTGCCACTATCACTGTTCCTGTCACTATAATTATCATTGTCACTGTCATTCCTGGGCCTTGAAAATCAACTGAAATAAATGCTCGGCTGCTTCCCCTGTATTTTTCTTGTTTTAAGGAGACTGGTGCTTACCCTGAGAAAAAATACATCTGGATGACCAGGAAACAAACGAGCACCTCTGTCTGCCCAAGCCTTCAAAATAAACATAAAATTACTACCATTAGAACACCTCAGGAAAAACATGTAATGAAAATAAATGCAAATAGAACAACTTTTATTTACAATTTGAGTTAAAATTGTCAAATCAATATAAATTTACTAATCAGTTTTGATGCTGGTCACTCACCCTTGCACGATCAGGATGAACAGAAACTTCACAGTACAACCGAACAACTAAAAGAAGAGAAGTAAGTTGGAAAGGATAATGAAACCGACATTTTCCTGTGACCACCTACTACCATACTCTACAAGAGTGTTTTATCACATAGGAATCTTGATCAGAAGACAAACCAACTAGCTAATTAATTTATGTTTATCATTTGACCCGTACGGCCCCGTGCACACTTTTATTCTGAAACTATTGAGAAAACTCCTGTATGAGGGCCATATGCCTGAGCGCGAGCAGGGCCAGAAAAAGCCCTACGGCTCTGTTAGGAACACGTACGGCCCAAACAATACGAATTTAGAGGATTTTGTCACGTCTAACCATGTAAATTGATTTTAAAATCAGAAAACAAATACAAACGACATATTTGATCAATTTTTCTGTGGAGATTTGTCAATTTTTTGTAAACAAAAAAAAAACGTCAAAAAAACGTCATCTTCTACTTGCTCATGAAGAGTCTTAAGAGGCTATATGATAAAACACTTATTGACTGAGTCAGGGGCCAGATTGGAAAATATTTGGCTCTCGGTCATGGTGCTTGGCATGACCTCTAGCCAAATATTTTCTCATCCATTCCTCCCACTCAGTCAATAAGTACATAATCCACAATATGCTTACTAACAAAGGGTTGGCAAATGGTAAATTCAAGACTTTGCAATACTGTACGGTTTAAGCACCATACTTTTGTGAGCCAGTCACATTTTTAGGCTTGGAAAAAGAGAATAAGACACAGAGACAGCTTTTACAAGGGTTCGAAACTGCAAGACCCATGGAGACACTTGCGGTTTGAAAAACTTTTCCCCACCACTTAACAAGACAAGATTAACTATAAAGTCAACAATTAACACAAGTATGCAAGTTGTTTCAAGTCTTGATTACCTCAAGCAATACTTCTTAGGCCTGATGAGCCAGAAATATTCAGTATTTACAAACTAATACAGTCATACAAAATAACAATTGAGCAAGCTAACCTTTCAGAACCAGCTCTTTTTGAGTATTGTTTAATTCCAAGGACCTAGAAAATCAATTTATTTATTTACTTACTTACTTATTTGGCTACACAAAAACATTACAATAATTACACAGTGCTGTCACAAAACTAACGGGGATGTAGCAAGGGATTACCCAGTAGAAGCTAAAAACATGTTCACACTGGGCACCTCAAGACAATACATGCCATATATACATGCTGTAGGTGTTACCCAATAAGTTCAATATTTCAAAATGGGTTGACTACTCAAAACTTAATTTTTCTTTGGAAAGGGTACCCGAAAAAGCAATATTACCTTCTATACGAAGCCACTGCTTTTTCTAACTGTCCCATTGATTCATGCAGCTGTCCCATAAGACAGTGACCCCTAAAATAACAAAGAAATTATCTCATCAGTGAATGAATATCCAGTGGGGGTATTTTCATTTTGGTCAATGTCAAATTAGTAGAACATTTAATGATAAATTGTAAGGTTATTTCCTCACCTGAAATCACCCTCACTTTCACTGATGTAAGCTTGTAGGTGTCTAAAGGCCATAAACAGAAAACACAGAGGACTTAAGAGGAAATCCCAGCAATGGTCCTACATGTGGCGGCAAGTCCCAAAAAAAATTTTGTGTAGATTTTGCTCATTGTCCCAAGTTGTTACCTATTAAGTGACATATATCAAGGTACAGTTTTTTGTGAAAATATCTTTTTTTTTTTGGGATATGGAATGTACACTCGAGATGACTACAATATGCTAATTTTGAGGTCATAATTTAAGACCACTTTCGTGACCTACTGTGACAAAACTATACAAGCTACAGTATCAGTTACATATCAGTGTTAATGTGCGATGTGTACTTGTCCATAAGTATCATTATCCTTGGATTTACTTTCGCTTCAAATTTTTAACAGATTTTTCTATGGACCGTACAATTTTCTCTAAAGGAAAGTGACCTCGTAAGAATTTAAATTTCTATGTGCGACGTGATGGAATTTCTTCAATGTTTAGTATACATAACTAGAGGTAACCATCATTGAGACTGTGTAAAACTTTGCTTGTGTAAATGAGTTGTTTTTGCTCGAGAGACGTTCAATTCGATGAAAAATTCAAATTTTAGTGACTCTGAAATTGGCAAGTGGTCACATGATCACTTCACAAATGTGGCTGACTACAGTACTTTGAATTCGAAAGGACGACCAAGAAAATACTTGTAGAAGAGCACCTTGTAGATTTGAGGAAGGATTTAAGAGTGACTCTCTGTAACGACCAAGTGAGATTGTAAAAATGTGGCACAAGGTTGAAAAATTGCGCCCTTTAATATTTTTTCCACAGATAACCTATGGTATGCTACGAATTGTGATATAAGTTTTAGGTTCTAGAGTTTTTACATTTTTGAGAAAATTTCGAAAAAACCGTCGACAACCCGTGAAGCGGAAATATCACAGAAATGAGGTCAAATTTCCTGATCGGAGAATCGAACTCGCATGAAGGCGAATAACAAATTATGGTTTTCCTTAGGCTATAATTTCATTTAGAGGTACTGCTAAGCTGCTTGGATGATACTTTAGGCTGATAATTATAATTCCCAATTCCTGGAGAGCAAGCGAAGAGAAGCGAAATTTCCAAACTTTGAAAATCAAAAATACTATACCGTTTTCAAACACCTCAAAGCATGCTCGGTATTACTTAGAATTCTTTCAAAAGTCTGGAAAGAAAAATGTTCCGAGGAATGGCCGACGTGCGATACTACTAACTTTCTAAAGTGGCCACGTTGCCAGCGTGGTTGCTCCGGTAGTGTAGTGGTTATCACGCCCGACTAGTAACTGGGGAATGTCGGTTCGATTCCGACTCGGGGCAAAAAGTTTTTCTTTCAATAGAGATGTGTGTCGAAAGCTGAGTGGCAAACTGTTTGCATGGTTCCATAAGTATATTGTTCTACGGCTTTCATGGCTTCGAAGGTATTTACATATATATTTCTAATTCCCGTTCAGGGAATTTAGAAGCCAGGAAACACACAAAAGTCTGGAAAGAAAAATGTTCCGAGGAATGGCCGACGTGCGATACTACTAACTTTCTAAAGTGGCCACATTGCCAGCGTGGTTGCTCCGGTAGTGTAGTGGTTATCACGCCCGACTAGTAACTGGGGAACGTCGGTTCGATTCCGACTCGGGGCAAAGTATTTCTTTCAATAGAGATGTGTGTCGAAAGCTGAGTGGCAAACTGTGTTTGCATGGTTCCATAAGTATATTTCAAAATTCAATTCTAGCAAGTAAAAGAGAAGTATTTGAACGTGGTATAATTGTTTGTTTTGGAAAAATTACTTCTGCAACGAGAGACCCCATGGAAGTTGACCCAATTTGACCTTCATAAGCGATTTTGATTAACCGGGAATGTAAACAAGTCGACTCGCTTTCGCTCGCTTTCTAGTCAGACCATTGAAAAGCACTGCCATTTCCCATTAACATTACGCAGTAAACCTACCTAAAGTAATACTTCGGTGATAGCTTACCTTCAAAATGGGTGTTTGAGGGCAAATAATTTCAGTGTTCCTAGCTAACATTTCCTAACTTTCTTGCTGCTGCCCTCAGGCACTGGCGTTTTTACTGTTTTTATACTTCAGTGGCCTGATGGAAGACCTTCTTTCTGACTCATTACAACTACGCCAGTTCTCTTCTCCGATAAATGAATGCAAAATAAATTGAAGCATCGTCAACTATATTAATATACGTTTCCACAAAAAAAAAACACAATAACAGAAAGAACACTGAAAGAAATGAAAATGGATGGAAAAGAAACACAAGCGACCAACACAACAAACCGGAAGTTGTTCTGTCTGGAGATTAGACAGAACAACTTCTGGTTGCTGTGTCACTCACATATGCTTATCGTCCAACTGTTTTTGTTTCTTTCTGCCTTCGTTGTTGTTGTGGTTTTTCGTGGAAACAGGTAACATACTTGATGCTTCAATTTATTTTGTGCTCATTTATCACAGAAGAGAACTAGAGTACTTGTAATGAATGTGAAAAGGTCAGAATGTAGGTCCTTCATGATGCCAAGTTTCCGCCATCTTTGAAATTTAAGGTACATGTACGCCGAAATTTACACATGAACTTGATTCAACCTTAATTCATTTATTTTGTTGTTTTACTTTTTCCATTGAATTTTAGGGAGTATCAGTAAATTAAGGGGGTCAGTGGGGGATCAGTGTTTAGTCAAAGCCCATACTGCACAAGCAGAGTCCACCTCCATCTTCCAAGAAAAATTGGTAAGAGAAAGGGAGGGAATTCTGCTTGCTGGATAAGTCAATCAAACATTGCCGGTGAATGTAAGATTGCAATAATGTATCAGTCAATTCCAAAAGCGCCCGCATACCCCGGGTATTTGATCTGAAATTTGTCCCGCACCGTGGGGCATTTGACTATCGGCTAAAAATTGGTCGGCCGTTGCCAGTGAAAGGGTTTCGCGTGTCTTTTGCGCACAAATATTCATTCATTCACCACGGGAGCTGCTTCGTTCCCATAGGTTTTCTGTTGTTTACTAAATATACAGTTGATATGCCTTTATTCAAAGTTTGGAGTGCCCACAAAAGAGATCGGAAAAGAGTTTTGGCACACAATATTTCGGATTTGGTTTGAAAAAGGTAGCCGATTTGAGAATAAAATATTCATTATGAGCGGAAGCGTGCCAAAATGCTTCATGCAATGAGTGATTTTGTACAGATTTACACTTGATTTTCGCCTTTTGAGGCCCTGACTGTGGGGCATTTGACCATCTAAACTGGAAACACAGCGGGGCATTTGAATAAAAATTTTTCAAAAAAGTCATGCCTGGGTGTTTGCCCGGGGGTCAGCATATCATACCAGATTAGGAGTTCATGTTTTATACTGAATCACCTCCCAATTACCCCTTACTTACTTAGATCGATCACCCCAAGTTGAAGGAATTGGACGATTTACGGTCATATAAGTTTAACTCTAATAATAATAATAATAATAACCTGTCAAACTGTACTGTGTCGCAGCACAAAACAGGAAGTGACAAATCAAGTTAACTAACCGCTTAGCGCTTTCATTGTCAGCCGCTTCCCTGTAAAGTCGAGCGAAGGCAAAGCCCTTCAGGTTTCGCTGCAAATAAGGAAACAAACCATGAAAAACTGAAGAGATCTTTCGCGAAATTGCGATTAGAATGAATGAAGTAAGCTTATGCATACTTACCTCGTGTGCATTCTTACAATTTCTTTCAACCTGAACGACGTATTTATCGACCTCGTCCTTCGTCCAAACCATTGCAAGATATTGTAGAAATTGCTAGACTTAATAGCAAACAAAACCAAAGACAAGTTTTCTTGATAAGTAGTACGGAAAAAGATTTTCACGACATTTCTCTCCCAAAGCGGGAACCGCTTTGACTTCACGCATGACTTTCAAAAGCAGGACGCTGACCAAAAAGATCGATTGTATTTCTCCACTTCCTGCTTTTCGCGGAAATGTGCTGGAAATGTGATAACATCTCATCTCTAGGTCAGTGCTAGTGATGAAACGCAGAGAACCAACCAGTGATACAAAGTACCATTACGATAAGGTAAAGCCTTTTATGATTATGCAGTTATGCAGATATCATTTTTTTAACTAATAAACAGTAATGAAAAATGGGGTCCGAAACAAGTGAAAGTAAATGATGGAATGGGGATTCTTGATCACGCATCACACTAGCCTGCGATCAGGCCCAATTGAAGCATCGCTCTTATGTCCTCTTATGTCGGCGCTCGCTACAATCTCCTTTCCCGCTGGAAAGGTTTACCATCGAAACGAAAATAGAGCCTGATCGCAGGTTAGAATCACACAAATTCTATGGCTCAATTCCCTAATCACATTACTTGCCGATCGAATTTCCGAAATCATGTAACAAAGCATGCTTAACATATCCAAGTTCGCATCATTTTGTTCGTACACTTTTTGAATACCAGGACATGAATCTACAAATAACTGGACTACAAGAGCAGCGTGGGCGTATATCTTTGAAGCCAAAATCCGGTGACTACTTAGGGACGGACCGTTAGAAAAAATCGGAAGGGTGGTGACAATTCCCCCAAAAAATTCCTGCACGGGAAACTTGGCTAAAAAAGCTCCTGCAAGTAGTGGTACCTAAAAAAAATTCATGCAGAGGGAAAATGTCCCACAGACAAGTGGGCTTCAAAAAACAAATTCATGCACCGAAAAATTTTCACCCCTCCCCTCCCCCCCGGTTTTTCTAATGGTCCCTCCCTTACCTAAGCTATTTTGGCTGTGATCTCAAAGCACAGGACGAAACAGACGATGATACAGAAGTAAATTTACAAGTGCTAATCATGCCAACTGAACGTGGTCAAGTAGCGTGGAAAGGCCTAAGGCCTGTTCCAAACGTCGAGCTACTGCCGCGCCGAACTCAAATGAACTTGACCCGGCAGTGTCTCGGCTATAGCACGGCACTGGTTCATAAGTCGAATTTAATTCAGTCACGCCAAATTCAAAATACAAGAAAACAACCTAAAATAACTTACACTAATCTAATTTATGAATTCAGTTCGGCACAACAAGAGCACGTCGTTTGAAACCAAGTCGCGCTTCTGCCGTGCGGCACGACAAGGCCTACCGTGCTAAATAGTCGTGCCTCACGTATTTCAACCTGCCGAGCTGAATGATTTCAAACGTCGTGCTTCTGCCGTGCTTCTGCAGTGCTTAAGCCGAATTCAATTCTTGAATTTAGTTCGGCACGATAATAGCGCGTCGTTTGGAATGGGGGTATATACTCCGGAACGGGCCTTACTGACGGACATCAGTTGAAAACTTTGGGGAGCAGCGTTGTGTGACGACCCAAATAACGGCTGCGAACGGAGACTAACTTCTTTGTCCCTGTCTTTAGTTCTCTGTTCTTTTCCAGCAACACAAAAGCCAAGATAAATTATTTGGACAGGGGATCACAGTATGGATAAACAAGAAGAAATCTCAGAGCGCTGTTTAACTGCGAGAGAAAGATCACTTCAAGAGAAGATAGTTCGCCTGGAGAACCAATTGCAGGGGTACAAGTCTCAGATAGGTAATTCACATATACGAGAGTAACTATTAACAAGGGCTGTACAAACCTTTCCTTTGGTTTAATTATAAAGAAATTACGCCAGAGTTCGTTATGAATAAAGTGTATAATTTCCTTTAGCTTGCTAGTTATTTCGTTGAGCCAGTACCCTTCTTCAAATTTTTAATTGTTTTCTTTTGTAAGCTATGGGTACAATAAAGTGTTGTTGTTTAATCTTTGGCCGGTCAACTTTCTTCCACAGACATTCTTGAGAATCAGCTACAGAAACTAGAAGAAGAATCTCTCAACATGGAATCTGCTTTAACCAAAACAAAGACAGAACTCTTGGAAGCCCGAAAAGAGGTAAACGTGAGTTAAGCGCTGTTTTTTGCAACCGTCAAGATAGGAACATTCGAGGTCTTATGGCGATGACTGTAACGTAGTGTATTTCGATTGATAGACCTCAAGGCATTGTATATTCTCGCGCGGTTAATCTTTTGTATGATTTCAGAAAAGTTCATGCGGCTTTCTTTTCGCCAATAAATCAGTGCCCTTCTGAAGAGGGGGAGGATACACAAGGACGGAGATTGGCTGAGGGTGGAGGGACAAAAGCTTTTTATGATAACAAACTTGTGATTTCAGGACTTTTTGGATTGATAAATTTCCGGGTAGAATAAATTTGGCAGAGAGTTTTTAGACGCCGCCCAAATTCGAGTTAAATTTCAGTCTTCTTTGCTTTTCCCGTCACGCACTGCGCTGGCGTATGTGCTGATTCTAAAACGCCTGTATTGACAAAGTATCTCCTAGATTAAATTATTTGTGGCTTTGAATCATAACCGACAGGTATTGGATAAAGAGATCGCTGAGATTCAGTTGTCAGAGAAACTCAAGTCCATAACTTTACAAGCAGATGATTATAAGGTAAAATCTCTCATTGGCGGGTTGCGAGTTCTTTCGCTTGTTTTGTGGACACGTTAGCAATTAGCAGCGATGAATTGTACTCTGTAAAATGGATAAATAATTCGATTGAGGCCTTAAGCTACTGTTACTTTTAATTGATTCAAAGCTTTCGCCGTTCTACGGCATCGTCACGGAATGTAAAGAAAATATTCGATTGTCATAACTAAGTGAAGCACGA
This sequence comes from Pachyseris speciosa, assembly GCA_016490735.1. Taxonomy (NCBI): domain Eukaryota; kingdom Metazoa; phylum Cnidaria; class Anthozoa; order Scleractinia; family Pachyseridae; genus Pachyseris; species Pachyseris speciosa. The sequence goes on from JAEMWC010000004.1 coordinate 2,256,779, forward strand.
TTGTCCGGGTAAGTGTAGTCCAGAGAAGGACTGTTTGTGGTGACAACAGAGTGATTAAGATCGAGGTTTTTCGGCATTTCCCGCGAACGTCAAGAAATCACGTGACCAGTGCTTTGCCGTCAGGCTTGCGGTTCGAGGCTCACGTTTGTACGGCTAGGCCACGCTCTAGAGGTAAGTGATTTACCGCAAGGTTTTTTGCACCCTAAAACATCACAATCCCACGTTTGAGAGGAAATACTACTTTTTAGAACTCTTTCGCTTATTAATTATCGAATTTTTTTCATAGAAACGTAATTTTGAAGACGATTTCTCAGCTAAAACAGAAGTGAACGAATATATGAAAACAAACATGGCGTCCGGCTATTTGTTGTTAGAACCATCCGCGAATCTTAAGTCCAAATATGGGCAGACGGCTAACTTGAAACCGCTAACCGCAAACCGCGGTTTGCCGTTTGTAGTAAGATGGCCAAACCTGTATCTTAATCTCTCTATTGACTGACGTTTCGACAACCTGAGCGGAAGTCATCATCAGAGTCAAGTGATTGGAGTAACGCCAGGAGATGGTATAAGTACTCTGGTCGTTGATGTGATTGGTCAACGAAGTCGTGATGTTATTGGTTGTCTGTCAGTTAAGCCGTGATGTTATTAGAGACCTTAAGATCGAGGTTTGGCCATCTTACCGCAAACGGCAAACGGCGGTTTGCGGTTAGCGGTTTCACGTT
>JAEMWC010000004.1:2262500-2270000 GCA_016490735.1 Pachyseris speciosa
AGAAGAGGAGGAGGTAATGTTTAGCACCAGAACCAAACTGTATCGCTTTGACAAGGACGTTTCCGCTTGGAAAGATCGTGGTCTTGGAACCATGAAGATTCTGTATAATTCTGAGAAAGGGCGCTGTCGGATCTTGATGAGGCGTGAAGTTGTCCACAAGGTTTGTGCCAATCACCTCATTACAGCTGACATGAAGTTAGAAGAAAAGAAAGGCTCAACCAACTCTTTGATTTGGAGTACACCTGCGGATTATTCAGAGGAAGTTTCAAAGCCAGAGCAGTTGGCAGTGAAGTTCAAAACCCAAGATGACGTGTTACTATTCAAGAAAACATTTGAGGAATGTCAAGAGATGTTGAAGAAAGATACCAAGAGACAGGGGAATACAGCAGACACAAGGGAGAAAAACTCTGATCTTATGGCTAAGTTTGCTCCAAAGCCGGGTTCATGGCCTTGCTCTGTTTGTCTGATTTCCAATGAAGAACACCTGACCTTGTGTGCAGCTTGTGGAGCTGCAAAGCTACCAGAGAGGACTGACGTTACTGGGACGCCCTTTAGTGGATTTCACGTGCCAACGGATTCGACCCCAAGTAGTGCACCTGATGCAGTTTCAAGCGCCTTAGAAAGTCCATTTACTTTCAAAATGAGAGATTCAGGGACCCTTAATAGCTCGCCATTTACTTTCCGTGCCACAAACAAGTCATCACCATCGTCATTTACATTTGGTGGTCCAACTTCTGCAACTAGTAGCACCACATCTACATTGTTTAGTGCACCAACCGAGGTATCCTCTTCCTCAAACCCTGCCACATCTGAACCTTTTCTTTTGGCAGCCTTTGGGGTCCCTGCTATCAGCAATAATTCAAGCCAGCCTTCTTTTAAGTTTGTTACCTCAAGCTCCAAAGAAACATCACCTTTCTCCTTCTCGCTGACGGGACAAACTGCAAATGTAAACAACGTCTGGCAGCAAGTAACAACGTCAATCTTCGAGCCATCCAACTCACAACCAGAGAGTGCCTCACAGACACCAGGAGGGTTCTCGTTTACTCCTCAAGGGGGATTTCTTCCAAATTCTATGGTGGATTTTTCAAGCAGTGAGTTACTTCGCCTTCTTGCTGCTGCTAAACAACAGCAAGACTCCGTTGGGCAAACGTCCTGTTCTGGAGGTTACGACTTCACGCCTTACGTTGTGGACGAACCTTCAGAGGACATTCAACCTCTTCACGGTGAAGACCAACCTTTTTCCAGTGCAATTATAGAAGAACGTTACTTGGGTGCCAAAAGTCCTTTAAAGGGAGCTAAAAAACAAGATGAAGACTGTGTCCTTGTGTATGAAGTTCGTGCCTCCATAGCTGATCGTAAGAAAGCAACTCGCCTTCTTCTTCCGTTAAATTTCTTCAATTATGCCAAACATGACCCTTGTCCTGGATGCATTGGTTGTGGCGTGATATCAAAGGACGAACAGAGGAAGGAACCCGAAATTACGTCAGATACTGTAGAGGATGCTACGGCATCGACTCCAGACACATCTGCTGGTCCTGTCTTTGGACAATCAACCAGCTTTGGCCAACTTACATTTTCATCTCTGCTTCAAAATAGTGGTGCATTTTCACACACTCAAAATAAGGATAGTCATAAGTCATTCCAAGTAGAACGAACACAGTTATTTAGTCAGCCTACTGAAGAAGCTGAGGGACAACATGATGACCAGCTACACGTTGAACCAGTGATATCTCTTCCAGACGAGATCAAGGTCGTAACTGGTGAAGAAGGCCTTGAGGTTTTGTTTTCTGAACGAGCAAAACTGTACAGGTTCGATGCCGACTCTGGGCAGTGGAAAGAAAGAGGGATTGGAGAAATTAAGCTTTTACGACATCCATCGTCTGGCCGTGCTCGAGTTCTTATGAGACGGGAGCAGATTAAGAAGTTATGTGCCAACCATAACATAACTGCTGGAATGGAGCTCAAACCCAATGTGGGTTCAGATCGTTCGTGGGTGTGGTACACTTCAGCAGACTATGCCGAGGGTGAAGCGAGGCCAGAGAAGTTAGCTATCAAATTGAAGACACCAGAAATTGCTGAGAGTTTAAACAAGTTTTTGATGACCTGAAAGAGTTATCACCTTCAGTCCTCACTGGCGACAACAACAACTGAAGAACAAAAGGAGACTGGGTGCGAACTTTACGAACAATTTCTTTCGAAGTTTGCTCCTGCTCCTGGTGCGTGGTCTTGTGAAATGTGTTGTGTTGAAAACAAGGCAGGTGATTCAGCTTGTGTGGCGTGCAGCACTGTAAAACACCGCGGTGCTCAAGTTGTTGAACCTTCCGCGGCATCGAAAACTGGAGACGAAATTGAAACGGCTGAAAATGCCTCAGTGGTAGAGTCAGTAGAACCGATCACATTTCAAGACTCAAACAAATCAGCAGCTCCAGCAGGCTTCGTTTTCCAGCCAGCGGGAGGAAAGGGGGTCTGCAGTGGACAGCTTTTTACTATTGGACGAGCGGAACCAAGTGAAGACACAGCATACGACTATATCGAAATATCTTCCCGAAGGTTCACTTCTCCGAGTAAACAGAGAGTAACACTACCACAAAATCCTTCTACTCCATCCATGAACGCTCAGCTGACAGGTCCATTTGGAACAGGTACCCCATTCAAGTTTACTTTCAGTATGGTAGTCTCCCCTGGGTCACCTGTTCGCCAAGGGAAATCCCCGTTGTCACACGCTTCACCCGTGTCTCCCAAAAGTCCTATACATGGCGATGATGATGGGCCACTTAAACCACTCGCAGAGTGTCGTACAGGGGAACAGGATCAAGAGGTGCTTGTAGCGCACGGATCATCTTTCGTCACGCAAGAAGTACCAGAACCGACGTTAAAATGGTACCAAACAGTGTTTATTGATGATGATTGAACGTAAAAACTGAAAAGAACGTAAACAATATGCTAAGATGATTTAAACACATTTAGAGAATAACTAGAAAGAGCTAGTAAACGTCTTGTACGACTGAACTTGACAAGGAAAATTACAAACATTGAATTCGGATCGCTAGCTAACATAAAGCTGAACAAATACAACATGTGCGACTAATTTAGAATACATAATATAATAAATCAATAGAGAATCATGCCTCTTATCCCACTAAATTAGATATGCCTTTAACAACGTTGTAACTGTTTTGTTGACAAAGCAGATAATTAGATTCTGCTAATTGATTCATTGATTGACAATTTGATTTAGTTGTGATTTAAGTCCGTGATTGACACCTAAGGATTAGTAACCTTAGAAGATCGTGCTACGCGCAAAAAAGGTCATTCTAGGAGTTCCGCTAACTCGTTCGCTTGCTGACCTGTTCGTATGTTGCTGACCTGTTATCCGATTGAACTGCTAACCTGTGTTTCTCGAAGTTAATCTGCTGGATATCTCCACAGAAGTAAGTAGTCAGTGATCAAAGATTCATTGAAATTAATCGCTGCTGTCCGCGTTTTATGGTAAATCATATAAACTGATGATGTAATACTTTCCTTCATAGATCGAATAAAACCAGAAAACAGAAATTATACGATTTGAGTGATCCAGTGGATTATTAACCGTTTATCCCGAAACATTTCATTCGATTTCTTTGTTACCTGTTGACCCGAGGGACAGATGAACACGCATCGCATGACCAAGATAGCTTGAAAGCAAGTTACGGCCGACACCGCTTTGAAAGAAGCAAAGACAAGTCGGAGGACGGCGAAGTCGTCGCTCACAAGATGTGGTAAAATGCTAACCAGCCTGATAGACAGGGAGAGACCAGCGTCAGAGGTACGAGAAGCTCTAAATAAGGTTCAATTAGCGTATGACGATTTGGAGATTAAACACGTGGATTACTCCAAGTTAATAGATGATGACCAACAATTCGAGGTCGTAGAGGGTTGGATGGGAGAATGTCAAGAAACATTTATGGACTATGAGATGCGAGCTAAGATTTACTTAGAAACTCTAATTTCAAAGGGAAAGGGTTCTCTAGAGAGCAGTGAAGTTAAAACAGTTGTCAATGTGTAAGAAACCAGCGACAGTGGAATTCCAAATATGCAATCGGCGGGAACCAGCACCTCAACAGGAATTCCAAATATGCAATCGGCTGGAACCAGCACTTCAGGTGATGAAAATTCGGTTGTCACAGAACAGAACAATAGTGTATCCACTGTTCAAGATAATGCAGATGTTGAGCTAGGAAACAATGGTGTCGCTAATGGTTTACAAGCCATAAGTTCCGGCGTTAATATACCAAAAATGCCGAAATTTACCGGCGACGTAAGGGAATATGCAATTTTTAGAGCTGATTTCAAACATGCCATTGAATCCCGGTACAGCAAAAGAGACTCGATCACGTTTTTGCGTGCTTGTCTTCAAGGTAAACCGCTTGATCCAATTAAGGGGATCGGATGCGATTATGATGCCGCGTGGGAGTATCTTAACTCAATTTATGGGGATCCAAGATTTGTTTCTGACACGGTGACACAAGATATCGTAAAATTTCGGGCATTGCAAGATGGAGAGGATTCGAGGTTCTGCGATTTAGTTCATTTAGTTAAACGCTCCTACAACACATTGAAAGAAGTAGAAATCCCGAGTGACATGGACAATAACCATATGCTATCCATAATAGAACGGAAAATTTGTGCCTATGACAGAAAGGTTTGGTCGCGGGATTTAGAGCGCGATGGGAAGCACGCAACGCTTAAGGGGCTAATGGATTGGATGACGATGGAAATGAAGTCTCGAATGCGTGCGACAGCACCACTGAGGAGAGATGCAATCAGTCAGCGATCGGTACACCATGTACGAACCGACAGCGGCAACAAAAGCAGCCCAAATTGGCACAAATGTTGGCTTTGTCGAACCTCCACCCACTGGCCCGACCAATGCCCCAAGTTTGCCTCTCTAAGCATCGCTGAACGACTTCAAACCGCCAAGGAGAACCACGCCTGTTTTAGTTGTCTGAAAAGGGCTGGGAGAGAACACCGAATCTCAAACTGCACAAGAAGGAAACAATGTACAATTTCCGAGAATGGCGTACCATGCACAGACTTCCAGCATCCCCTTTTACACAGGAACCACGATGTGAAAGTGAGCATTTCATCAATCACAGATAGCCAGGATGCATTGCTACCTATTGTTTCCGCTGACATCGGAGGACAAGGAGGACTTTACAAGCGAGGCAACATACTTCTTGACTCTGGAGCCCAGATTAGTTTGATTCGTTTGGAGACAGCAGAGAGCCTTGGTCTGCAAGGAAAAGATGTTTCAATCACGATTACCAAGATAGGCGGCGAAGAAGAAGAAATGACGACTAAGGAGTTTAAAGTACCAGTCACCTCTGTGGACAACAAAAGAAACTTCGTTGTAAAAGCCGTTGGAATACCGCGAATCAGCGATGACGTGGCGGAAATGACAAAGAAAGATGTTACTGAGATTAAACGCCTCACCAGGGAGAAGATTAACCGAGGTACGGGACCAGTGGATCTACTTATCGGAATAGACCACGCCCACCTACACACTGGTGAGACGAAGCAGACAGGATATTTGGTAGCCAGAGACTCCCCTCTGGGATGGGTGGTTTTTGGATCCACGCCAGGAAAAGGTCAAGAAACCAGCAGCGTCTTTCTTGTAACTTACACCAATCCTGTTAACCTCTCTGATTTTTGGACCACAGAAGCGATGGGAGTAACAGTGAAGCCCTGTATTTGTGAAGCCGACAAGCTGACTCAGTCAGAGAGAGAAGAAGCAAAAATCATCGAGAATTCCTGCGAGAAAGTTGGAGCGCAGTGGAGGATTTCATATCCGTGGAAAAGGGATCCAAATCTCCTTCCAGACAACAAATCGCTGACATTAAAACGACTAGAAGCAACAGATCGCCGTCTCAAGTCCAGTCCAGATCAAGGCGAGTCATATGACAAGCAAATGACGGAAATGCTGGAAATAAATTTCTGCACAAAACTGTCACAGGAAGATATGGAAACTTTTAAGGGTCCAGTTCATTATATTCCACACCATGCAGTCTTGAGACCGGAAAATAAAAGTACACCCGTGCGAATAGTATTCAATTCTTCATCCGTCTTTCAAGGTCACAAGCTCAACGATTACTGGATGAAGGGCCCAGACCTGCTAAACAGTTTATTTGGTGTGTTCCTGAGGTTCAGAGAAAGAGAAGTTGCCTTACTAAGAGACATTTCCAAGATGTATCACCGAATATTGATACCAGTACAAGATCAGCATGTCCACCGATTTCTATGGCGAAATTTGGACACCCACCGAGAACCCGATGTTTATGTCAAAACAGTGCTAACGTTTGGCGACAAGCCTGCTCCAGCAATGGCCCAAACGGCACTAAGAAAAACCGCGCAAGAAAACAAGGCTGTTTATCCATAAGCAGCAGAGGTTCTGTTGAAGAACACATACATGGATGACATCTGTGACTCTGTCGATACAGTAGCCGAAGCAAAACAATTGGCAAATGATCTTGACGCTGTTTTGGAGACAGGCGGGTTTAAGGTTAAAGGCTGGACTTCAAACAAGCCACTGGAAGACCAAGGTCCCGATGAGAAGCCCACAGAAATGTCAATATTTCAAAGTGACGTTGCAGGGAAAGTCTTAGGAATGAGATGGAACAAACAAGCTGACACACTCCCTTTCAAGGTCGACTCTGACGTCATATATCGCATAGGTGGAGGTGGACAATTACCACGCGAAGTAAAGCTAACAAAGAGGGTGTTGCTCAGTCAGGTCGCTCGAATTTATGACCCACTTGGTCTCGCTGCCGCTTTCCGCGACGACGGAGTCCTCTTCCGTCAAGATCAGGCCTGTCAGTTTTGAAACGGATGTTGGGGCGCACCTTCGTGGAAAGCTGGTCAAGCAGCTCGCTGCCATCCTTTTCCAAAAATGGGGTTGCCTTGCGCAGCCCGAAGTTGATTGCCTTTTTCTGAAGCCGCGGGTTACGCAGCGCCTCAGAAGCATAATAACGGCCAGCCTCCAACCCCTTTTTTGCGAGGAGCGGAACCCCGTGTTGCAAAGTGAAGTCGAGCGTAGTGCCCGCAAGGTCAGTCAAAACACCAGCGCCCTCTGCATGAGAGGGCCCCGTCAGTTTCCCGGCAAGAAGCGGGTTTTGGTTATTCCACAAACTGCGCGTTTGGCTTTCCCCAGTCTTCGGTTGTTTTTGGTCATGACAACTCTTTCAGACCCAGGTACATTCGGTGTTTTGCGCTTGTCCCGGAAACAATACCAATCAGCCATTGGTCAGGGTATATTAAGAAAGTAATTTTTCACCATCTCCTCATTGTGATGAACATCGGGGGAAAACCTTGTAACTTGTGCCTTTGTTGCGTTCATTGAGGAAAAGAAATACCGCACCTCACACTTCCGATCCACTGGATTTGGTTGTCATTCCGAAGAAAAGTTTTGTGGCCCAGCTTTCGCATTTCCTGCTCCCACTCGTCTGGGGTGGCGGACCGAAGGAT
>JAEMWC010000004.1:2275000-2280000 GCA_016490735.1 Pachyseris speciosa
TTCTTTTTCACTCTATAGTTGGGGTCGTCCCGAACTTTGTGAGGAGCTGGTTGATCGTTTGCAATTGAACAGATTCTCTGGGCCCTTTGAGCAAGCCCGTCACCACCGGTTTCTCCCAGGTTTGGCGCGGTGGGGGTGGGATGGCCTCTTCCATCGGTGGTGGTGGCGGGAAAAAGTCATCCTCCACTTCTGGAACTTCCTCTTCGGGGTTGGCGGTGGTGTCGGAGGAGGCGTTTCGGCCTCCGGCCCGAAATCACCCCAATCGAATGGGTTGATTTGGTCGAACTCATCCATTGCGTAGTCGGGGCCGGCTGCCGGTAGCGGCGCCTCTGCCGCGGGCGCCTGCAAACCTCGGTCCAACCTCCTTGTGACCGGTTTGAGAAGCGTTTCCGCCTCGACCTGGCCAAACTCTTTCACGATTCGGTTTGTTTTGTATTTCTGGCAGATCTCCTGCTCCTGTTTCTCGACTTCAGCTTCGGCCTCTGCCTGTTGCCTCCATTTCTTTAAAGACATGGCGCTTTTCCCGCCTGTATATAAAGAGGAAAAAATGAAAATTCCAAATTATGATCCCGACGTCGCTGCCACAAACGGTTTCTGGCAGGGGCACCCTTCCATGCCCACAGACGTTTTCAGGATGTTGATCTGCGGGCCCAGCAATTCAGGCAAGACGAACATCCTGCTGCACGTGCTCTACGAGCTTTTGGAGCTCGACAAAGTCTTTCTCTTTTCTAAGAACCTCCACCAAAAAAACTATCAAGCGTTCTTGCGGGACTTTGCCGAAAACATCGACCCGAAGGTGGGGTACGAGGTAATCGAGGCTCCCGGCGACGAAATCGTTCCGCTGGAAGAACTTCCGCCCGACAACCAAAAAATGGTCGTGTTCGACGACTTGGTTTGCGAAAAGAACCAAAACGACATCATCAACTATTTCATCAACGGACGGCACAGAAACTGCAGTGTCATTTATCTCACCCAGACATATTACAAGGTTCAAATATCCGAGACAACTGAAGCCATTTCTGCCTGTTCAGTTCCCTCCCGAGGGAAAACAAACGAATCGCCGACGAGCTGGGCGTGCCCCCTGACCTGTTGGACCGCGCCACCGACAGAAGTTTTTCTTCTTTTACTTCGACAAACCCCAAAAGCTGATGAAGAAAAATTTCCACGAAACAATAAGACCCCTTCGGTGAGACCCCTTCAGAAGACCCCTTCGGTGAGCCCAAGGTCCTCTTCAAAGACGGTCATGGCATTCAAAAAGTCCTCGGCGCTGTTGTTGTTTGTGGATGAAGCAAGCTCGTGAACTATTGATTTCAACTCCTTTATCATTATTCCAACTGCCTCACCAACAGCTTTATAATACAACTCTTTGTATTTTTTGGCAAGGTTTGAACAAAATGATACGGATCGACCCCCATTCTGAGCAGCTTTTTAAATTCCTGTGATATTACATATATATTCATTATCTCATCTCGTCGTTTATCGGGACATGGTATTATGTCCACGTCCTTTCGTGCTTGCTCGAAAACGACACCAACGGCGCTCCTCAAAGCGTCTGAATATGAGTTTGTGTGCTTGAGAAGCAGCCTTGATCTCTCAGCGTATGGGGTAACACCACCAGTCGCCATCTGTACCTTCACCACTCCACTCTCTAATTGGCCTTACCGGCTGTGGCAAAAATGCAAAAGGTTTTTCAAAGACACCAAGGAAAAATTTCGACGAAAGAATATAGCATGGGGTGGTTTGCCAAACGACGCGGAACTTTCAGAAGACACGCGGCGGCGGCAGGGGTATCGACAGAGGCTTTTGTGAAGCGAGATAAGAGCACCCCAATGAAAGGCTCTCTTGACGTGGGGGGTCACCCGATTGAGAATCTGGGCCCGCCAGCCGGCCCGCTCGATGCTGTCAGCGAAAGTTATGTCACAGCCACTTTTGCCCAACTCGATGGAAGTGCTCCGATGACGGGCAAAATGGACATGGGGGAGAATCTCATCACCAACATGAGTTACCCCAAAGACATTGTCGACGCCACGAACAAAAGCTATGTTGACTCGCGAATCGACCTGTGTTTGCTTCGTGACGGGACAAACCCAGCATGGGGAGATTTGGAAATGGGTGGTATGCCATTCAAGATCTGAAAGACGCCGATTCCAGTACACCTGCTCACAACGCCGTCAACAAAAAATATGTGGACGAGGGTCTGCAAACAAAAATAAGTGATACTTTGCAACGGGATTTGAACGCGAACAACAACGCAATCGTCAATATTGCGCCTCCCTTTGAACTCAGTGACGCGACGAACAAAGAGTATGTGAATGAGTATTTCCTCTGAAGAGACGGGTCGCAACCGATATATGGTGATCTTAACATGGGGCAGCAACGGATTACCGCTTTGCACGGCCCACCTGACAACACTGACCCGGCGTCAAATAATTACGCGGATAATTCCTTGAAGGACTTCCTGAAAAGGGACGGCAGTCAAGCCATGACAGGCAATCTTGACATGGGGGCCCACAAAATCTCCGCTCTCGGAAAGCCAGTCAACGAAACGGACGCGGCGACGAAAGGGTATGTGGATCATTCGCACCTTTCTCAGTCTGGTGGGCAAAAAAACCACTTCGCCTACGTCATGGACGATGACGACGAGTCCTCATCTGAAAACAACATATCGATCCACGGGATCGTCAACTTCCCCGCCTCTCCACATGGGGTCAACAAAAACGTGTATGAGTTCACACTCGTCAAAGACGCCGGCAGCGATGATTACCGCTCGCGGATTGGTTTCAATCTCTTTCCACTACCGAAAGGGTATTACACATTCGTGGTTGAGTACTTTCCGCCGGAAATGAAAAATGTGTCTGTGAGGGCGAGCGCCACAGTCATTTCCATCACAAGCCAAACCACGCGAACCTTCATCCGCGCCGGCGCGCCCTACAAAAAAACCCTCATTCAGTTCCACTGGTGGAGCGACACCACCCCCAACTACATTTATTTGGATCTGCATGGCTCAACTTCTGGTTCAGTCACGGGCCACCTGGTTGTTTATGGTGTTTCGGGGTATGTTTCCAGCGTGAACTCGAGCGTTTTTGACACACTGACCGTGCAAACCGACTTGGATATGAACGGCCATCTTCTGTTGAAACCCAAATTGGGGACCGAGTTGGATGTGAATTTACACAAAAGTTTGCGGCGCCCCCTGATTCTGTTCCGCGCGGGCGTCACCGGGATGACAATGGGGACCGCCCTGGACCTGGGTGGGTTTTCCTTTTATCGGCCAAAACTGGGCGATGATTTAAATTTGGACGGCAAATATGTAATCGATGAAAATGCGGCATTGTTCGGTGGAACAGACGGGCATATGATAATGATGAATGACTTGAACATGAACAGTTATTTGACCAAAATTGGGAGGAAATTTAAATTTGAATGACCACTGGGCTTACAACAATGACCGCCCCTTGTTCGGCTCAAGCGCCCATGGGTTGGCAATACAAAATGGTTTGAATTTGAATAACAACGCGGTTTACAACAACGCCACCCTTTTATTTAGATACAGTGATGGGGTCATCCACTTCTCAAAACCTGTGTACTGGTCAGGCATGGTACATCAAGAAAACAGCGCTGTTGTCACTGGGGTCAGCGACAAAAACCAGTGGATTGATATGCCCATGCCGGCGCCAAGCGTGCCATTGCGCCTTTTCAACACTATTCACTTGAGGGTGCTGTTGTCAAACCAAGTGAACGGCCCTTTGTGGGTTGAGTTTGACTTGAAAGATACCCGAAACCGCACCATTTCCACCCACTAACATTCACTCGGCGGGTATCAAACAGTAATTTTCATTGCTCCTGGACGTGTTGTCACCAGAAATACTAACACAATTTCGTGCCGCATCAGAGGCGATCTGTGTTCAAGGAAGGCACAAGCAAAATTCATTCTTTCAACAGAATAAAATTTTTCTTTTATATATGCCCCCCCCCACCGAACCCAAGCTCTGTGTGTTTGACTTCAACCACATCGACCCCTCTCTTGAACGGGACACCGTCGAGATGTTGAAGAAGGTTTACGCTTTCTACCACAAGAAACATTGGGGATACAACAAGTTATTCCGCTCCTTTCGAAGAAAGGATCTGGTTTGCAATGTCGTGGCGGGCAAGGCCATCGTTTCTTCTGCGGTTGCAGGAGGTATTACCTTGAACCCGATTGTGTTTGCAACTTTGACTGCTTTCGGACTTGTAGTCAAAGGTGTGGCAAGCTTCAAAAAATACGACAAAAAGGCTGAGAGGGCCAACTTTGCCCGGGTCGAGAACAAAAAGGTTCTCGACGCGATACGCTTCCACCTCAGGGGTGAGGCTTTCGTGGAAAAGGAATTCCTTGACAGGCTGAAACTGGTTGACGACTTCGTCAGCGACTACTGTATGGAGATCCCCGAGAAAATCCAGGCGGAATACGTCAAACGTCTCGTCGCGGAGCAGTAATCAAGTTTCCCCACCATTCATCGAACCTTTTTTTCGCCCGGCGTCGCGTTGCTGGGTGGATTTTTTCGACGGCAGGAAAGAGGTTCGCGAGAATTTCTTTTTTGCGCGCCAAACTCCGCAAAGCCGCAAGAAAGTAAAGATCCAAAAAGCAAAAAATAAATAAAGAGGGAGACTGGGGAGACCGTCGTGGGATGTAGACTAGCCTGCGTCGCAGACGTTTACTAACCCCGGTTAGTACCGTCTGCGAAGCAGCGCCAAATTCCTTGTTCTGTACCAGAATTTGAGTACGCGTTATGATTGGCTCGTCAACAAAAGCCTTTTGTTGACGAGCCAATCATAACGCGTACTCAAATTCTGGTACAGAACAAGGAATTTGGCGCTGCTTCGCAGACGGTACTAACCGGGGTTAGTAAACGTCTGCAACGCAGGCTAGATGTAGACGTGTTTTTGGTAGCTCCGCTCACGGTTAAATCTTCTAAATTTATTTTTGAAGTGTCTATGGAATCATCTTCTCTATATATAACTCC
>JAEMWC010000004.1:2285000-2287500 GCA_016490735.1 Pachyseris speciosa
TAAGGTGTTTCTGCTTCCTCATAAGGTGTCTTTAGAGTCTTATATGAAAGCTTTTCAATGTAAAGTCCTCAATTCGATCTTATTTACCAATACAAAGTTATGTAAGATAGGTTACATCCCAGATGATAAATGTTCATTTTGCAAATCGGAACCAGAAACCGTTAACCACGTCTTTTTCAACTGCAGACACGCACGGCACTTTCGGAAGGAATTTGAGTGGTATTATTATTCATTGACAACAGAATTTGTTCACCTCACTCTGAAAGACGTAATTATTGGAATAATATATGCACAGTGCCCCTTGCTGAACTATTTGATACTGATTGCTAAATTTTATATGTGGGATTGCAGAAGAAATCAGACTTTTCCGAGTATAACCGCCTTTTAAGCCAAAGGTTAAAATTAAGTACGAGACAGAAAAGTTCATAAGTATTAAAACTAACAATATGGAAAAATTTAATAAGTAGTGGGCTCTTTCTTTGGGCTCCGCACCATAGTAATTTGATGTGAACTTTGTTTTTTCTTGTGTATTTAAGTAATGTAGCGTTAGTGGGGTTAGTAATGATTTTGTGAGTTGTGTTTGTCGTGTTGTGAAATAAAAGAATGTTATTTAAAAAAAAAAGAATTAATAAAAAAAAAGCAAATAAAATTCACCGACTTGGGAAAGAAAAACTCCCTGAAATCGCGTATGAGACCCCCCAAAAACTTCCACCGAAAGGGGTCGTAGAGTTCTCGCCCGCCATCCGAAATGGTGTTAACGGTGTCGAATATTCCGTGTTTTTTGAGAATTTTCCGAAGGTGGGTGAATGAAATGGGGTTGGCTGTCCACCCCACCTCCTCCCTGGTTTTGATTGGGGTGGCGAGCTCCTCAACCCTTTGGCAACTTTCACAAACGAGTTCGAAATTCTCATGGTCCTGAACCATCGTTTCCCCACAGCACACCCTCATATTCATATTTTCCACTTTTTCATAGGTTCAGAAGCGCCTTTCGAAAATTTACTACAGCCCGAAAGGTTATTGGAAAGGCCTGGCGGCGAACAAAAAACTTTCTGAAGCCGCAAAGTTACCTGAAGAGGCAGCAAAAATGTGGCTTATCAGGCAGGTACTTTGGCAGAACTTTCTTCCCGCACCGCGGCGCATTCCTCGGCCGAAGTTCGATGTTTTCACACCCAACAAGGTGCACCAAGCTGACCTGCTCTTCATGCCGCACGACAAAGGCCCTCCTGCCTCGAAGCAGGGAAGGCGCAAAACTCTCAAATACGCGCTGACTGTGGTCGACGTGGCCAGCCGATACAAAGAGGCTGAACCCCTGACCTCGAAAAACTCTGATGAGGTCGCCGGGGCATTTCGCAAAATTTACAAACGCTCGCCTCTGAAATGGCCGCAAATGCTGTAGGTTGACCCCGGGCGTGAATTCATGGGTGCGGTCACGAAAGAGATGAAAAACCACAAAACATTTATCCGACGCGGGCACCTCGAAATTCACCGCGACCAGGTCATTGTCGAGCGTTTCAACCGTACCCTGGCTGAGCGCCTGTTTGGCCACCAGTACGCCGTTGAAATGTGGCTCCCGGAGGGTCAGCGGTCTGTCTCGTGGGTGAAACGGCTTCCAGAAGTTGTTGGAGCCTTGAACAACGAGGAAACAAGCCTGACAGGAAAGAAGCCAGTGGTTGCTATCAAAGAAAAGGTGGTTGTTTCCAAGCCTTCGACGACATATCAAAGACCTGTGGGGAAGCTCGAAAAACAGCTCCTCTCTCTTGTCAATGTCCGCTATCTTTACCAACCTGGCGAGTTGGAGGGCGGCAAAAAAGGGCCTGATCCTGTTTGGTCTTTGAAAGTCTTCAAGATTGAAAAAACAGTCATGAAACCCGACACGCCTGTTTTGTACTATTTGCACGACGGACCCAAACGCAGTTTCGTCCGCGAAGAGCTGTTGGTTGTCCCCCCAAACACGGAGCTACCCCCCGAAGACCACATCTAACAGCTCCATGATTCCGTCCATTTCTGCATCAGTCGGCGGGGGGTTGTACCCAAAGTCATTTGTGTTGCCCCGTCCTCTGTTATCCATCT
The DNA here is from genome assembly GCA_016490735.1 of Pachyseris speciosa. Classification (NCBI taxonomy): domain Eukaryota; kingdom Metazoa; phylum Cnidaria; class Anthozoa; order Scleractinia; family Pachyseridae; genus Pachyseris; species Pachyseris speciosa. The sequence goes on from JAEMWC010000004.1 coordinate 2,287,071, forward strand.
CTTCGAATCAAACGCAGATAGCGAAGTCTTGTTCACACTCGTGCCGAAGATGTGGTGCCCTTCGCTCCGGAGAATGTTCATTCCATGTGTCAGCTGCTTCTTGCCTAATAGCGTTTCTTTGTAATGCTTGTGCAGGATTTGCTTTTTCACCATGTTCTTTTTCACACCTTTGGCTCTTTTCATATTTTTTTCGTCGGCTCTGACGATTGTGTACATCTTTGGCCGAAGGAATACACACTCGGCGATTGGGGTTCCGGCGCATTCGTCTTTCATTTTTCCCCAAACCGTTTTGTTGGTTTCTGAATGCAGCGGATGGTCTTTTGAGTAGTCGCTGGTGTCAAAGAGATCTTGTCCAAGGCAGCCACCTGCCCCCATGTTTTTGTAAATGTCGTCTGTTTCGATTTCGAGCAGAAAGCTGTCCGTGTCTGTG